>CAKLIZ010000606.1:85696-114262 GCA_922035795.1 Oreochromis mossambicus
TCATTTTTTTTTTTTTCTTTTTTTTGGGGGGGGACACATTTTCCAACATAATTATTAAAGAAATGTCTATTTTCAACCTCTTCTTTGCAATTCTGAGATCTGCATATTTTAATTGCTTATTTTTTCTTTTAAAATGTAAAAAACATTTTCTGCAAATACTTCACTGACATTTTAGGAATGTTTAAAGGCATTTTTACATGTTTAGTTAAAAAAACATTTTCAATTACATTTCTGATATTTCTGGGAAATTTGTATTGTAAAAGAAAAAATCAGATTAATAGTTAATATTAGTCTCCTAATCCAGATCAGTGTGCCTGATACTATCTTTGCTTTTTCCCTCTGTGTGTGTGTGTGTGTGTGTGTGTGTGTCTCAGATGAAGGACATGACATGCAGAGAACTGGTTAAAGAGGTCGCCAAAATGTGAGTGAGCAACTTCCAAACTCATTTTTCCTGAACTGTGTGTGTGTGTGTGTGTGTGTGTGTGTGTGTGGAAAATGGGAACTAAAACTCCCATGTCATGTAATGCAGAAAAATTGCAAGTGAACTGTGTAAAGTGTAAGTCTAAAGTACATTGCACATGTGGTGTATCTGTATTTTGCCTAAAGTCTGTTGTATTTTGATGTTTGCAGAATCTACATTGTCCACGATGAGGTTAAGGATAAGGCTTTTGAGCTGGAGCTCAGCTGGGTTGGAGAAGGTAAGCACCATCAGTGCTCTTCTTGTCCACTCATTTGTCTGTCTCTACTTTTAGTGTGAAGCTTCTAGACTTAACAGTGATGTCAGCTGACGCCCTTCATCGCGTAGGGATGATGACAATCCAGAAGGTTTCGCTCACTGGACTGAGTTCCTGTGATGTCACTGCCTCTTGGCTGTCTGACCAATCCATGAGCTGCACGCGGCCACATTAAACTAATGAGACAGACAAATAAAGAAGCATAACATGCAGAATAATGTTGACAAACTGGCAAAAAACTCTAAGTAATTCTTCATTAGTACTTTGGTTGCCCTGGTGACATATCTTCTCTTACAGTCACAAATGGACGACACGAGTTGGTACCCAAAGATGTCAGAGAGGAAGCAGAGAAATATGCCAAGGTGGGTGATAATCCTTTGTAGCAGATAGAGACGATACAAGACAAACAGATGTAGCCACTGTGACGCTGCTGTCATGTCGCCCGTTGGCGTCTGGCCACAAACGTCTCGGACGGCTGGATCTCACAGCAGATATTAGTTGTCAGACTGTGGAGGGCTTCATTTTAACCATTGTGAAAATCTAACAGTTGAAGAAGCTGCATTCTTATTAAAGCCTAAATGTGTGAGTTCTACAGTAAATGTATTCCCACACACTTGTTAGGAAGGGAGAAATGATCCTTACAGACCAAAACAGTTTTTTGTACGGAGGTAGAGACACGCCGTGAACTTGTACCTAATAACGTGCGAATGTGTAAGGATAGACTCTTTTGGAACCAGCCTTCATTTTTACGACTTTGATATTCGTGTCTGACTTTAGTAGAGAACGTATTTCCATAGTTGTTCTACTTTCCTGTGGTGGGCAGTACATTCAGGTGACTGCTTTTTGTGTTTCAGGATTCTCTGGAAGAAGAGGACGACTCGGATGAAGACAACATGTAAACTCATCCTCTGCTGACGGGCGCATCTGTTTCTTTTGTTGGTTTTATAGTTGATAATCTTTCACATCTGTTGTCTTGTTTTTGGTTTGAATTTCAGCTTTAAAAATAAAAGTTGAATGAAAGTTCACACTACTTTTTTTTGGGGAGAGTGTTGATGAACAGTGATTGTAAATCTTTAATACTGCCATATTCCACCTTTCAAATATACTTTTTTGCTACAGAGCAAACAGTTTTCAGTGTTTCAGTCAGCTGATTGGTTAAACACGAAAAACAACAATGGAAAACAAACTTGTTTGCATGCAGAGCTCCAACCACATGAATATTATTAACTAGTGGTTTTATAGTAGGTTTATACAAGACCTTCATCACAAAGTGAGATCATTTTGAACAAAAATATTTCACTTTCTAAACTAATGAAGAATGAATGCAAAATATGATTAGCAGGTAAAATGAGATGTTTAATATCTTTAGGGTGTTTTTAACAACAAATCATAACAAACTGTTTAGTATTTATACGCGTTTGCTGTTTAGTGGCCTATGATTTGGTATAGTTGGACCTATGACAGCGTCACTTTCTCTGTGACCACCATGACATGATTGTGCTGTCTTCCTGTGGCGTCGGTACTCCAAACAAACGCCTACCGTTTTGTCTTTGCAGCTCATCTATCCAGTAAAGCTGTCAGTGCGTGCCAAAGGCTGTAGAGCGTGGTTCACACAGTGACGTCTCAGATGTGGAACCAAATCACATTTATTAAAGTGTGCACTGTATGTTCTCAAGTCATGAGTTACCAGCGAATTAGAAGGGGGCAGGAGACTGTCTCTTTGATTTCCGCGTACATGTGAAAACACTGCATATAACAACAGAAGGACACGTAAGTACGTCATAAAGCGCCTTTTCCCGGTTGTTTCGATTCGCTGTTACCGGCAATACAAAGCGATCAAACACCAGCGCCCGCTGTTTGTGGTTATGTAAAAATCCGTGTAAACTTTATATCTGACAAAATCGTGCGTGTTATTTTTCTGGTCAGCCCAGTCGACAAATAAGTAGTATGAACTGTGAATTGAATATGGTGCTCAGAAATCCAGCACGGCAAGGCTTCCTGTTATATCGCTACAGACGAGGAAGACCGCTCCGCCAATAGAGACGCGCTACAGCGAGGAACAAAGCGTGGACGGCCAATTGTGATCGCCCTGTGTATTTTTTTCTATTGAACTCGCTTCTGATTACACCACTGGCCTGCAGGTGCCGTCATTTCCCTAGTGGCGCCGCGTTCGTATAAGCCCATAGCGATACCGCGTGAAGACTGTCCTATTGCAATTGAGAAATCGATCCACCAATCAAATTTCTGTGTTGCGACCACTGCTGTCACCACAGCCAATCGTGTTCTCAGGAAACGGAGCTTGAGGCTCAACAGCTTGTTGTTCGTATATTGCTTTGCAGCCCGAGCGAGAGGGGAAGCTGCTGTGTCCGTGAATGTAAGTATAAAACCTTCATATTTTGCCTAGAACAAAGCTAAAACTTTGAACAGTTTAAACTGTCGGTAGGCCGAGGGCAGCTAGACGTCAGCGGAGAGACCGGGAGATGTCCGTTTGCTCGCTATTCGTCGGGGCTGTCTGAATTGAATGGCAGTCGGGTTGTTTTTGCACTGAAGAAATGTGAAGCTCCGGCGCCTTTGTGGAGGAACCGTTTATTAAATAAATAAATCTACAGCAGTTCTCGTTACGTCTAGTGTCACTGATTTACACTGTTTAGTAAAAACTTAGTTTGACCTCGTAACCAAGTGGGACCTAGAGTGGACTCTAGCTATGCTGCTCATTTGCTAGCGGACCGTTTAAATCTCCGTAACTAGCTAGTTGAGTCGCTAGTTAGCCAACTAGCTAGACGTAGCTACGAAGCGAAGAGCATCTTGTCCCGTTCGCCTGCTGTTTGGACTTCGTTCGTCTTGGCATTCGGTTGTGTGGTAGCAGCTGGTCGCTATTAAGCGGATTTGGTGTGGATGTGATAAAGTTAGCCCAGCTAGCTGACATGACAAGCTGTGATGGCGACGTGACTCACAGGGGCTGGGAGCGGAGCGGGAAGAGGCGCCCCTCTCCGGCCCCGCTCACGCACCGTGCCCATCACCGAGCTACCAGCGACGCTTCTTCAAACCGGGGACCCGGTGTTCACTGGAAGTAAAGGTTACTAGCTAAATTTTTGCGAGCTGTTTGGGCCACATATTTGAACTGATACGAGTAGGCAGATTTGAGGGGAGGGAGGGAGTGGGTTGACCGAGCTAGAAAAGAATGCCTGAGCTAACACAAGTGAGTGGCTAGTCGGTTAGCTTAGCGTGATTTTCAAACTGGACTGGTCTGTTTGACTCTTTATGCCCTGTTTGTCCTCAGTGCCACCGCAAGCTTTAACCTCATCTGTCGGCTCATTGTTTGTCTTTCAGTGATCCCAAATCTTTCGAGCTGGACTCCCTCAAATAGCCGAGAAGAAATGAAGGTGAGTGTTTGACCTGCGACACAAACTGAAGATGGTGTTCTCGGTCTAAGCACCATGTCTGAACCCTGCTCAGAGACCCAGATGGAACCAGACACAGATGACTTAAACTGTGCTTTTCCACTTCCGACTCCTGTGTCGGTTTATCGTTTTTACATGGTAGATCTGTGCTGTGGTGTTATAGTGATGAGCCAAATGTTTATAGTCCTAAGCAGGATTCCGACAATTGCTGTACAATGTAAACGCATTTCCACTGCTTTAATTACAACACTGTCTCTGATTTGCAAATTATTTAAAGACCCTTTTTTAATATTCCAAAGACCACTCATCCCTTTGAGTTTTTTGGTGGGGGATTTGTTTTGTTGTTGTTTTTAACCTAAAAATATGATTGATTTAAATCAGATGCAACAACATTATTATTCCTGTAAAACTACATGATAAGGATCAGGAGCTATGACAAGTAGCACTATATAACTAGGTGTTTGGTGACCGGCTGCATATTTAGACAGACAGACTGAAACACCTAATCAGTACATGTCTTATTCTGGTTTTTAGATTGATTAGTTTGATTTGCTGTTATTGCCATTAATAAAAAGCTAATTACATTCACTCACATTATGTATCTGGTAGGAAAGTTATCTGAGGTTTGGGTTTCTTGGAAGAAACATTTCTGAACCAGACTGATTACATCAAGAGTTAGATGAAAAGTGTCAACACAAATGAGACAAAATAACATGTAGGCAGCAGCTGATGTTTAGAAAAAGGTAAGCTGGTAAGGGTCGAGATGACAAACCACTTCACACAAATGGTCAGGAACTGGTTGCCATTTTCATTGTGTAAACAGGTACGTCAGTAATCAGTTTTTAAAGGATCCATTTTCCTAAAACTGGAATTAGACCCAGGACTCATGGATGTGCTCTCCAGGCTTTTGACAAATGACAGACTGACAAAGTGAAACCATCACACAAACTTCACAAATGCAACTCAAAGTCTTGAGAGCTGCTGCTTATGTGTATGTTTGTATTGGCATTTCAGGCAGCAGATGAGCCTGCCTATCTGACAGTGGGGACAGATGTCAGTGCCAAGTACCGAGGAGCCTTCTGTGAGGCCAAGATCAAGACTGTTAAGCGCATGGTGAAAGTCAAGGTAAGATTAGCAGAAATTTCATCCTCATGAGCATCAGGAATTATAAAGGACCACAGTCTGGTCTGTCAGTGTTTCCCACTTAATATCATTGGGTCACTGTGCTTTCTGACCTTGAGTACATGTCAGACACAAACGGGGTGGACTGATTTTTCAAAGGAATAGTTTTTAATTAATTAAGCTTTCAATTCTGTTTAATAGTGGCCTACTTACCACAGTTCCTTCAAAACCTGGATATGAATCTAGTCCTGTGTTGTGAATATGTTCCACTACTTAACTTCATGGTAAACAATGTGTCCCATAGCTCTGTGAAGAAATCAGATCGCAGCCTTTCAGTGTTAGGGATGCACCAATTTGGCCAATGACTATAACAACTTTAAACGTTTTGTTTCTGTTGTAAGGGCTTTTCCCTGTCATTGTGTCGTTTAAGTAATTAATCAGAGCTTAAGAAGTGTACGACAGCTTCCAGTATTAAACATCATCTGGTTGATAGCAGTCACCAGGCTGATGTCACCTGACAAAGATGTACTGCCAGTATCATCTGTTGCCACCAGCTGTGTGAGTCTCAGTATACCTGGGCACCTGCTGATGTAAAGTTTGTTTAGATGTAACACATTAAAGCCACAGACTGAATGTAGAAAGTGGATATAACCACCAGTTTATAAAAGTGGAGCAAATGCAGAATTTCTTTATATCCGCTTTAGTTGTGGTGACATCACAGTGGCTGTGCCCACGTCTTTTATACAGCACAGTTACTGCTGACTAAAGTAACTTTGCTCTTCCCCTATAGCAAATACTGCAAGAGTGTGCTGGTACGTCTCTCACACACTGTGCCACAACAAACCCACAAGTCTTGTAGGTAGGGATGGGGATTGATAAGAAGAAATTCAGATTCTGTTATTGCTTTGATTCCTTACAGACATTCTGTACTCGAGTAGAAGTACAGATACTAGTGTTAAAAAATATTCCGGTAAAAGTGGAAGTAAAAGATTAAAAGTACAGGCTCTGAAATGTAAGAAAGTAAAGAGTGGGTCTTTGGATGACGTTTCTACTAGCTAGTTTTGTGCAAAGCTAACTGAGCTATGTGCCTTAATGCAATGATAAAATAATATTAGAAGATGAATACAAACGGTTAGTCTCATTTTTAATACTCTGCTTCAATCAGAAGAAAAAGAACAAAAATAGATTTTTTTAAATTTTCTTGTCCCACATTGCAGAGGGTGACTTTGCTCCTGCATAAGAAAATGAGCACAGTCAATTGTTAAAGTGGGATTCAGCAGGTGGGGGAACCCTATAATGGGCTGTAGTGGCTCAGTGTGGGAATCAGTCATTTCTATTGAGATCTCCAGTAGATTTTCTAAGCGTGCAGACTGTGATCGGCTGATCTGATCTGGGCTACTGCTGCTCTGAGGTTTACTGCTCTTTGTGGATGTACACACCTGTATCTCTGAAGTACAGCAGTTGGACCTTTCGCTAGCAACACACCGTGAGACAAACTGCAGACACAAACAGTTTGTGTGTTTGCTGATTAAAAACATTGCATTTGACATTACCCTCCACCTAAACAAAAAATTACTCCCTTTATGCCCGCCCCTCTGTTGTAGCGATAGCAAGATGCTGAAGTGCTCACTGACACCTGCAGTCGCTCCGGTTCTGCCAACCAAAAAGAAAAACATCGGCCGACTTGATTACTGACTGTTACACGTCATCACGATTCATGTGACATCCCCTGGAGCAAGCAAGCAATTTATTTATATAGCACTTTCAGATCAGCCCCCAGCTGAACACAAAGTGCTGTACACTTGACATGCCAAAATGATACATTGAACATGTTAAAAAATAAGAAAAATAATAATATAAAATAAATAAAATATATATATAAAAATGATTATTAAAATGACATTAAAATAAATAAAATTAGCACAAATAGCAAAAACAATAATAGTATAAAAAATGATGATGAGAATTACATTTAAAACAATAAAATCAGCACATTAGATCAAAACAATAAAATCAATAAAATCAGGGTCAGACTGTGTCATATGCCAAGGAGTAAAAATGGGTTTTAAGACATGTTTTAAAAGTGGACAGTGAAGGGGCCTCTCTAATGTGCTGGGGCAGATTGTTCCACAGATTAGGAGCAGCAATAGAGAAGGCCCTGTCCCCTCTGAGCTTCCTCTTGGACCTGGGTACCTCCAGGAGCAGCTTGTCAGCTGACCTGAGAGACCTGGGGGGTGAGTAAGGATGCAGAAGCTCAGAGAGGTAAGTTGGGGCAAGACCATTTAAACACAAACATGAGGATTTTAAAATGAACTCTAAGATATACAGGCAGCCAATGGAGTGAAGCCAGGATGGGAGTTATGTGCTCTCTTTTACGAGTTTTGGTTAAAAGTCGTGCAGCAGAATTCTGGACCAGCTGCAGACGAGAGAGAAGATGCTGACTAACTCCACAATACAGTGCATTAGAGTAATCTAGACGACATGAAATAAAAGCATGGATTACCGTTTCAAGATGCGGCCTGGATAAAATAGGTCTTAGTATGTGAACAGGATCGCCTTTCATGCGTTACCGTTTAGGCTCAAATCAGTTTGATGGCACGCGGTAATGTGAATAATAACTCTCTGCAAATTCATTAAACCTTAAGTAACAAGCCTGTTCTACAAATATCTGTAGAAAGTACAGATACTAGTTTAAAAATGCAGGAAGTGAAAGTAAGAAGTTGTACAAAAAATAAACATTTCATTTGTGCAAAGTAACTGCCTGCTGTGAGGTCAAATGTTTCACTGTTGGAGGCATTTCCCCTCTTTGTTGTGATCAAAGTTGGGATGATTACTGAAAAACCAGTTTTCGAATCCTGTCCCTGTTTGTGAACGTCACACACAGCTTACTCACTGCTAGTTTTTATTTTGATACCATTCTTGTATTTTTGAGCCTGGATGATCATTGACAGCAGCTCTTCCTGGAGTTTATTCTAACATTAGACCAGGATTTCCAGCAGTATATTACTTGAACATCAACCTGTTGGGCCTACACACCAGGGCTTTTATTTACTTTAGAACGGGGCTACAACCATTCATTTAGGAAGTTATCTTATTAACTCACTGCTTAACTATTTCATTCAAATGTGGCAGATGTTTTACTCGTTAGGCTTATATCGATCCACTTTTTTGCATGCAGGCTTTCATCTCAAGGTTAAACATCCCATAATGCGTCTGTGACTGTCAGCTAAGAGATCTGAGTTTGTCCTATCATCAGAGGACATGTCCAGTTTAAACAGTTAACACATTGATGTAGTAATAGAAATCATTAAGTGATACTCTATATTAGGGAGATGGAAAGAATGTTATGTTGCCCAAAAAACTTTTGTCAGTTATTAACATGAACTAAGTACTAATTGCTTATTGTAGCAAAGTTATAAGGAGAACAAGTTCTCTACAAGAATTTGTCCCAAGTACACTTAGAAGAACCAGTTCCCCGTTCCCGTCCTTAAGCTGAGAAAGTTGCTGTTGCTGCCGACTGTCTCACCCTGGACAGCACCTGGTTAAAGCTGTGACCTCTGGCATCAGGTACAGCCAGGCCGTCAGAACACTGAGGGCTAACTTAGGTGAATGGACCTGGTGAGCTTCACTCACCAGCCCCTACCTGCAAAATCCCTGTGTGACATGCAGTATGACGTCCTTACAATGCTCCTGTATGTGATATTACATCACAGTGCAAAACACTAGCATATCGTGGCTCAGTATTCAGTATCACTCACAGTCCATGGCTACGAACAAATGTAATATCCTTTTAGCAGAACTGTATTTTTATATTTGTTACTTTACTATTTTCTGTATTTTATTACATTTGCAATATTATTATATTTGCTAGTTTATTCTGTAGAGTGAAAACATGTAACAATGCATTCATGCTAGTCTGCTGAAATGTAAGGACGGCAACAATAAAGGAGTCTTTACTTTTACTCACTGCACACCAAAAACCATGTTGCAGCTGCTGGCTAGTTGTGCACCTCTCAACTTTTGTAGCCTGGTGTGTGCACCGCGACCACCACAGCCCGGTTGAGGATGCGAGTGTGTGACCGTGTCAGTTTTACTGCCCTTTTAACCTCCTAGGACCTGGCGTCCACATATGTGGACATCACATTTTGGGTTATTTAGACCAAAATACTCAATTTTACTCTACAAGCGCCTGATATCCACTTACGAGGACATTATACTGCTACTGTTCTATCGAAATTTTAAACGAATATCTTCATATGTGGCTCTCATTTTTCTTAGAAACAAAAATTAGGTAAAAAAAAAAAATCTGGTAATTCTTTGTTTTTACATTCATCGGGTCCCAATATGCCCAAATATCAAAGAGAAATTAAAAATGCATGCCATGGAAGAGTTCGGGTCTTAGGAGGTTAATGATGTTCCAGTACAGAAGCTAAAAGATGTGTAGATGTGATGTTGCAGCAGTTTGAAAACTTGACTCTGTGGAAAAAACTTTGCTAAAAAACACTCTGCAAAGTCTGCTTCCAGTTTTCACTTCTCTTCTCTTCCTATGTCAATGCTGACATGACAATATTGCCTGAGTGGTGACGCCAATAGACAGTTTGTTGTTGTTTTTTTGCTAAATCTTCCTTTTATTCAAACATCTGTGCACGTGCTCCAGCTTCAGATTTCTTGTTAGGGACATAAAGAACAGGGTGCTTCAGCTCATCTTATCCTGGTTTATTTATTTTTAACATTTAGGGGGAAAGTCTTGTGGCATCATTGTTTCTTCATCTCTGTTCAGAAATCATCAGTATTCTTCGTCTCTTTCTGTGTCTTCAGGTGACTCTAAAAGGTGAAAGTACTTCCCAGGTAGTGCAAGACGACCAGGTCAAAGGATCTCTGAGGGTAAGATGATCATGACGTTTATTGCTACTGGTAATTTTGACTTTTCAGATTTGCTTAAGTCCTTTTTAATTTAATGTTCACAATTAAACCACACTGATTAAACGTAAAGCTACCTGATTACTGTCGTGCAGACGGCCATGGGCTAAAATGTGTGGTGGCAGCAGTATGATCTAATTCAATATTAGCGTAATACTGACCCAGAAAGCTGGATCAGATATCAACAATGAGCCGGGGGGAAAAAAGATTCCTCGATATCAGGACATAATGAAAAACAATCTAGACCAGGGGTCTCAAACTCGTGGCCCAGGGGCCACTTGCGGCCTGTATATTGATGTGGAGAAATCTAATGCAGTTTGGCTCTTGAAGTGACTTTTTCCTAAAACTACATTTTAAGAAATATTTGTGGGTGTTTTCTTGTTGGTTTGTTTTTGTACTACTTGAGCACTAAAGTGGTGCTCCAGTGAGATGACGGTGCCAGCAGTGGCCCACAGCTCATTTAAGTTTGAGTCCCCTGATCTACACCTAATGGGTCTTAAAATTATGCTAATGCAACCTCAGATGACTAACAACATGATATTTTATACTGTGTCAATATTTAACAAAGACTAAGTCAGAATACAGAATACACTAGTGTGTGGAAAATCTCAGCCCATGATTGAGTAGTGGTGCCGTGGTTAGCACTGTTGCCTCAGCATAAAAGCTCATGTGTCATAACAATAAAGTCGACCAAATCTTTTTAATGTCAGGTTAAATGAGTGGTAACTGAGAGCCGCAGTTGCTGTGAAGAAGCAGGGATTGGTACAGTTTGGCCTGTAAGGCAGGGTTCAAAGGTCAATGCCATACTCTATG
Organism: Oreochromis mossambicus; assembly: GCA_922035795.1. NCBI lineage: Eukaryota > Metazoa > Chordata > Actinopteri > Cichliformes > Cichlidae > Oreochromis > Oreochromis mossambicus. Next base: position 96,687 of record CAKLIZ010000606.1, read on the forward strand.
CCCTGTAGCTGTAAATAAACATTGCTTAGTGCAGGGGTGTCGAACTCCAGGCCTCAAGGGCCGGTGTCCTGCAGGTTTTAGTTCTCACCCTGAGTCAACACACCTGATTCAAAAGATTAGTTCATTACCAGGCCTCTGGAGAACTTCAAGACATGTTGAGGAGGTCATTTAGCCATTTTAATCAGCTGTGTTTGATCAAGGACGCATCTAAAACCTGCAGGACACCGGCCCTCGAGGCCTGGAGTTCGACACCTGTGGCTTAGTGGATCATATAGTAGAGCAACCTTCTGGTAGTTTGGCTAACGCGAAGACAGTCGGAGGATGGCGGGAGGAAGAAGGACTGCAGTACTGTTTTTGCCCACTAGATTGGTGTGTCCCATTAGCTCTCATGAAAACCATGGATTACAGCGTAAGGGAGGATTCAAGGACACCTTAATCAAAAAATGCTTTTTAAATAAAGTTTTAAGCCTAATCTCAAAAGTAAAAAGACTGTCTGTCAAATCCAAACTGGTTCCAAAAAGAGGGCCCCGAAGGCTCTGCCTACCGTTCCACTTTTAAATACTCTAGGAACCACAAAGGAACCACCGCAGTCTGAAAACAAAGTGCCAGTCTGAGATCTGGCTGTCATGATACAGATGGTCCATGGATAGTTGAAGCTGGGTGTCATGCATAGCAATGAAAGTGCATCCTGTGCCTTTAAATGATACAGTCTACATGAAGCATCTATAATGTAAACAGAAATGGTCTTAGTACGGAACCCTGTAGAGCTACTTTGGTAACCTGGTAAAGTAATGGTTTAATTACTAATGGTTTAATTTACGGCTGCAACGATTCATCGAGTAATTCGATTATAAAAAGTCATCGACGCAACTTCTTTGCCTTGATGCTTCATTTAACACACGGCCCTGTAGCGCGCAGATATATTAAACGATGGAAATGGTTTCACCCACATTTGCAACTAAAAACAGATCTGCTATAGAAATGTATTTAGGAGCAGTGAGTAAAAGGTTTCACAACAGCTTTTCAACAAGAAGAACGACAGCACACCAGGAGCAGGGATGGTTATGCTTGTAAGTTTAACATGGAGCCGGAGTTGTTTTCACACACTGTAAAGAGCAAAGGTGCAGTTACTGAGGTGCTGAGTGAAAGAAAACATGTTTCTAGTATCCAAAAGAGCAGCGCTGTTCCTGTGATCACTATTAAAATCTGGGCAAAAGCTAAGAGGGAGTCCTTCATCAAAGCACCTAATCAAAAAACTCTGACATGCAGAGGAAAAAACCTGCTCCATCCACCAGGCTTTTATTACACAGTGAAAGAATCAGCAGTAAGCCTTCAGAAATAGTATTAAATCATGCAGATGAACTGTTAACTTATTCTGATACTTATTCACTTGAACTCTTAACCCTCTGGGCTTCAGGGTAAAACTGCTGTTTTTGGCTACTTTGGATGTTACTTCTTTATTTGACTTTTAAGAACTGTTTACCTCGCCTTGTTTGGTATCATTCTTCTCAGCACAGCCTCACATGTCTGAATTTACAGTTGTTTCATTCTGACAATATTAACACACTTGATCTAAAACCAGAAAAAAACATAAAATCAGAGTTTAAAGTTGTAATTTTCTTTTACTGTAACTTGAAATGCAAATAGAAATTGTAAGTTTAAAAAAGAACTGTGCACATTTTTTTAAAATAACCATTTAAAACAATTTACACAACAATCAGGTGTTCTGCATCAAATAGGAGACCACACAAATTATTTGTGCTGCTCCAAAAAATGTTTGTCCACTATAAGACAGAAGAGCACATCACTGCCTGATACCTGCAGGCGTGAAGGTGTGTCGCTCCTGTTTTCCACCTGGAGACTGTGTTTACACTGCAGTCTGCCTTTGGTGCCTTTGGCAGCAACTGTGACATTCAGCAGTGTCCTCATTGTTTTGACACACAAAAAAACTACACACTAACTATACAGTTCAAGCACCACAACATCACAAATCTCTCACATCAAAACTCTTTCTCTCGCTCGCTTGTGCTCTCTTTCCACCGTCACTCCCAAAACGTCCCCCTCTTGGTAAAATTTCAGTCTGGAGACTGAAGTCATCACTTGGATGAGTGGCGAAACATTTATCCCAGTGAAAACGTCAAAGTTGAACAGAATCAACTTTTTGGGTTATATGAATAATATGACTACTAGGGGTGGTAGTAGAGCAGGTCGCCTACCAATCGATGGGCTGGTGGTTCGACTCCCATCTGCTGCAGTCTGCATGCCGAATATCCTTGGGCGAGATACCCAAGCTGCTCGCCGATGCATCCTTCGGAGTATGAATGTTTGTGAACGTTGTGTAGAAAGAGCACAGAAAAAAGTGGTTGTGTGAATGAGGCAGATTGTGTACTCTTTTCAGAATAGAAAAGCATCAGTCCATTTACCATTTACCAACTGGTAAATGTCCAAGGAGCACAGTGCAGCTCTAAGGAGAGATTAACACCAGTTGGACAGATGTCTTGGAGCAGTTTCTCAACAACTGCAGATTCCAAGATGGTCCGCTCAAACAGCTCCACATAAGTACACGTTTTTCACCACTTTCACAAGGTCCCAAAGAAAACCCACGACGATAGGAAATTGGTAGGATTTTTAAGAACAAGCAAATCTCAAGCCTGCCATGAACTGGAATCTGCTGGAACAGCAGAGAGACTGTTTTTCATCACCACTGACTGAGAACCTGTCAGCCACGACAGAAGCCGTCCATTGAAATGTGCAGCTGCAGCCATCTCAGATACACATCAGAGCTTCTGGAATGGCCTCTCCATGCCCCAACATCAGCCCTATTTCTGAACTACACAATAAACCCAGTTGGTTTCCTCACAGAGTCCATTACAGGAAATTTCCAACTGAAATGAACTCTTTCTGCCAGTGGTCAAGTATTAGCCAGAGTATCCCAGAGGTTTAATGGCTACCAAAAGCATCTGGTGGAGATCCAACTCTCTGAAATAAAACTTGAGCACCCAGTTCTTTTTTTTGTTTGTTTGTTTTTTTTTAAGTAACAAAAATTTCAGACTCAGCTTGTTCACATGAATAGGGAGTCTTTTTCGTATGTTAAGGACACAAAGATGTAGATAATCTCTAAATTCCTGCTTCGACATTCAGACAAACCTGACTTGGCCCAAAAATCTTAATAACATGATGTCCACGATACTGTTCCACAGTGTTTTGTCCTGTCTCTCCTATCACCTCCAACATGGCTGCACTTCACCTGAACCTAGTTCTGACAAAAGGTTCTTCCTGTTAAGAGTTTTTCCTTCCCACTGTTGCCAAGCGCTTACTCAAAGGGGGTCGGTTGATTGTTGGAGTTTTCTCTGTATTATTGTGCAGTCTCTAGCTTACAGAATAAAGTGTCTTGAGGCAACTGCTGTTGTGATTTGGATCTATTTAAACTGAAATAAAGCTGTATAGTGTACCGTCATTCCAACCTGGAAACCAGTTTAAGAAATCATGAAAAGCCCAAAATTACTATGATATTCATGCCTATGATGGGTTTTTATGGTTCTGATCACAAATCAGAGTTCTTGTGTATTTTCTTGGTTTATAAGAAGCAGTAGACCTGAAGTGTTAGTTCAGTCATGTTCAATCATCCTGACAGTATACTGATCCAGAAGGTGGAGGATGCTGATTTCATTAAAAAACTGACTGTGGCTCTGGAGTGCTTTATGAATAATACGTTTGTTTGTTTTTAAAGAAAATCATCTTGTCTTCAGTTGCCATTGATTACATTTTTTTTGGATCTAGCTAAGTGCCTCTTTCCCTGTGGAGAAATGTATAGCCTGCCCTGTCTCACTTTGTCTGAAACGACCATCGTGATGAATGAAAATATCACTTGATCAGAACCCGGCATATGTAGAAAGTGTCCTTGTGAGCCCTGATGACTTGAAATAAACACAGTCAAACTGCCGATAAAGGAGTTGTTGTTGTTGTTGTAGTAGTCGTAGTCATCGTCGTCGTCGGCCTGAATTTGGTGTTTCTGTGCTTCAGGTGGGCTCCACAGTGGAGGTGAAGACCAGTGAAGGTATATGCAGTGAGGCTGTCATCAGTAAGCTGACCGATGCCAGCCTCTACACTGTGGGTGAGTCTGGTGTTTCCTCATGTTCCTCACACATCATCATATAACAAAGCGTTCACAGGTTGCCACAACATGAATCTGTTACGTTATCAAAGCAGTGCAGACACACAGTGATCTAAGGTCTGGATTATATTTTAGAACTAGTTCTATTCTTACCCACAGGGATTATAATCTTTATAAGCAGCTATGTTACTTGATTACTTCAAAGTGCTGCTCCCTTGGTGACTCAAGTTTGAACATTTTGTAGTGTTACAAGGTTTGTATAAACTGAGTCTTGAGTTCACTGCCAGTCTGAGCAGGGGAGAACTGGAAGACCTAACATCTGTCTTTATTCATCATATGATAATTCTTAGTATCTGCAGTATTACAGCAATAAATCACGTCACACTTCAGAAAGCTACAGAATAAGCTCTGTCAGCAGCTTTACCAGTTCTGCTGTTGAGCTGAACACTCGGGTATCTGTAGTATTCCAGCCGGATGCCTGTGAATCGAATGCAAACTGTAGACATTTGACTTTACATGTCAAACATGTCAGGCAATTTCAGTGAACATTGAAATTGGTGGTGTCGATTAGGTTTACAAACTGTGTGTGTCTTTCAGTGTTTGACGACGGTGATGAGAAGACTCTCCGTCGAACATCTCTCTGTCTGAAGGGAGAGAGGCATTTTGCAGAGAGTGAGGTGAGTCCTCTCAGGATGGGATCACTTTGCCAAAGTCTTCATAACCCTAAAAACACCTGAATGTATTTGATGCTCTCAACACTGTCTCGCAGACTCTGGATCAGCTGCCGTTGACAAACCCGGAACATTTTGGCACTCCAGTCATTGGCAAGAAGTCAAACCGCGGTGGACGGCGTTCTTCTCAGGCTGTGTGAGTGTTGATGTGTCATCTCCCTCTGTTGGACATTTGAAATGGTCTTTGTGAAACCAGCTGCAGAACAAGTTCTGATTTTTGCGTTTGCGTCTCAGGGCCGATGAAGACAATGAGTCTTCATCTAGTGAAGATGAGGATGATGACAGGAGGCGGCTAAATGACGAGCTGCTGGGACAAGTCTGCAGCATTGAAAACGACGAAGAGTCGAGCACCTGGTTCTTGGCTCTGGTAAACTCACACAGTTACTGTATAAAGTGGGGGTAGTGCTATAACTGCCTCATGTATGTGATCACTAACCACTGCAGGTGAAACATCCACGTTACCTTATTGAAGTGGGAAGACTCAGTTTAGTTGCTGTCAGAAGGTCAGCTGAGGTGTGAGGATATTAAGTGTTGAAAGACAGGATTACCGAACAGCACAAGAATAGAGTAGATTAAATGATGGAGTGTGAAGATTAAGACTGTCCACACAGTAAGTTAGACTGAAGGTTTTATTACTTTGTCCATTATTTAAAATGTTCATCGTTCTCGTTTGATCTTATTTCTTCCTCTTTGGCCACAAAGTGGGTTTTGTTTTGGTTTTTTTGCTCTCTCAGCACATCTTTATTTTTATTGGAAATTTCATGCTTTCATGCAACCTGACAAAATATTAGGAATATTTTTAAATGTATTACAGTTGTATATAATGCCACAAATCAATGTGCTCTTAATAATAAACAGAACAAAGAATCAAGAAACAAGAAAAAAGCAAATCCACAATCAGCTAAATAATTTAATTGGTTTCCAAATTTAACTTGTTGTTAAATCTTTTGCATGTCTTTCACATAAAACAAATATCAGTTCATGGAAAATACTGGCAAACCTGTTTTAAAGTGGACGTGAAACATTAACTGTATGAAGGCTAACTTAAACCACGGAGCTCTGCGCTTAAAACTGACAGATGTAACACTTTCTCTGTAGCTGGATTTAAGAAAGAAGTTTTAAAACATGTTTTGCGCCATCTTCTGTCAGTACGAAACATGACATCACATGGTTGGTTGGTTGCCATCTATAGATTTACACTAGTTTATGTTAGCCAACTAGTAACAGAGGCAGTAACTCAGGGGAATATAAGGAGACCGAAATGAAGTCAATTTAAGGGGATCGCTTCTATCCTGCAGCAATGAGTTTAACCCTCTGGGGTCGCTGGACGCGCCGGCACATCAAAACCACATGACCAATTTAAGACGACACAGCTACAAGATGCAGCACGTCAGAGTCTCCATTTCAACTTGGGTCGAAAGTGCGGACTTCAAACTACATACCAGTTTTTGAATTGTGTTGATGGGCCACGTTAAACCAGAGTTGCGATTAAAAAATACACGCGATGTTTTTTTCTGAACAAAACAGTGGTGTTTACAGCGGGAAGAACGGTAAAAACGGCGTTTTCTACAGACAGCGCTAGCATACACTCTCCCTTTGCGAGTGAAAAAAGAATAACAAAAAACACCCCTTCCCTATTGGTGTTAGTTTACCATGTCAGCCAATTCAAAAAAATGATATGGCAACATGTGGCACTTGGTTGTTTAGGGAGAAGGGGACGTTTTTAGGAGTGACACCCGCGACGGAAAGCGGGCGAGCGAAAGAAAGAGAGAGAGCGAGTTTTCATATGTGAGACATTAGTGACGTTTAGCGTGTTTGGAGGCTATAGTTAGTGTGTTGTGTAGTTATTGTTTTGTATTGTGTGTCAGTTAGACTGCTAAATTTCATATTTGCTCTAAAAAAGCCGTCAAAGGCAGATTTCAGTGTAAACGCTGTTCCCACATGGAAAACTGGACTGATCCACCTTCTACTGTCAGACCTGCAGGGTTTAGGCCTGTGGTGTTCTCCTCTGTCTTATACTGAACACAAACTACATTTTTTGAACTGGCACAAATAATTTGTGTGCCTTCTTCTTTGATGCAGCGCACCTGATTATTCTGTAAATAGATTTAAATGGTTATATAAAAACGCCTGAGGCCTTTGCTGCATTTTTAGGTAAATAGTACCATATAACTTTGTTGTTTGCAAAACTTGTGCATAATTTTTAGAAAAGTACAATTTCTATTTGCATTTCAAGTTATGAAAATGATTCGTTAAACATGTTTGTGGGTTTTACAGTAAAAAATATAACTTTTTTCTACTCGAATTTTGAATTTTTTGTCTGAATTTAGATCAACTGTGCTAATATAGTATACCAAAATGAAAAAATAACTCGAATTTCAGATATTTGAGGTTGTGCTGAAAATAATGATACCAAACAAGGCAAGAAAAATAAATGTAGAGGTAAAATCAAAAGTAGTCAAAAACGGCCAATTATACCCTGAACCCCAGAGGGTTAATGTTAAAAATAAGGATATACTGTCACTTAAACAGTCAGTGGTCCTTTGTTGTTTGGTTATTGCCTTTTATACATTTAGTGTTTCATTTGCACTTTAAGGGAGGAACAAATCAGATTGCATGAAAGGATGTGTGTGTCTGTCAGAGGCTGTCACTTTTGTGTGCATGTGTGTGAGAGTCATGTTGCTGCCATGTAGGTTTTCAAATCTCACCGCCGTTTTCTACTGGCTGTAATCACACAGACAGAATATAGGACAATCAGTCTGATGAGCAACGATAAACTCTTGTTACAGACGACCCAGAATCCCTCACTGCTTCCTGTGTGGACTTGGACTGACACAAATGAAATCTCTGTAGAATCTCTGTATGTGATATGCAAAGCCATCAATCAGGTGTGTCTGTCTGCAGGTGGTGTCTCCCAGCTGTAATGATGAGCTGGTGGTGAAGAAGGATCAGTGTCTGGTCAGGTCATTCTGCAACGGCAAGTTGTGAGTCCACTTTGATATTTATTGAGTCATGGTCACAAGTCAAGGTTCACATGAAGTCTGTGAGGTCATGTAATTCTTGCCGAACACAAATCTGGTTCTGCATCCCATATAAGCTGTGTCTGGTTACTCCATTTCCATGACTTCTTCCTTCCATCCATCCATCCATCCTCTTCCACTTATCCGATTTTTAGGGTCGTGTGGGGCTGGAGCCTATCCCAGCTGTCATAGTGCAAGAGGCAGGGTAGGTTGCCAGTCTCTTGCAGGGCCAACAACCAGACAACCATTTGCATTCACACTCACATCTATGGGCGATTTATAATCACCAGTTACCCTAACCCCACTAACTGCATGTCTCTGGACTGTTGGAGAAAGTTGGAGTATGTGGAGAGAACCCACGCAGACACAGGAAGAACATGCACACAGCACACAGATGGGCCCTCTGGCTAGATGACCTCGTGAAGAAAGCGTGCCAACCAGAGCACCTCAGTGGTGCCCTGCCTTCTCAGTCCGAATGAGCAGGGAAAGTCAAGGAAGGGGAAAGTGTTGTTATTCAGATTGCCTACTCGGTCCGAATAACAAAATTTCATTCAAATTTCTGCTGATGTAACATCAGTAGGCATGTGACATGTCTAGACCTATTTTATATACTTAGCAACTAATATGAATCTGACCCGAGCTCCATTCATATAGTTTTATACACCCAAACACTCATCTTTAAAAATAATGTTTGAAATCATGAGCTCAGAAACTCTTTCACCATGAACTTTGTCTCAACTCGTCTCTTCTTGGTCCTTCTTTTTGATTCTTTAAGTTACACTGTGGCCAGGAGACACGTCCACCTCATTAGTGCCATTAGCATCTCTGAGTTCTCCGACAGAAGAGGTGAGTAGTTACAGCTTAAAGCTACCAGATTCATCTGCATCCTTATCTCAGTCTGCTTTTCACCCCTCAGCTGTAAAAGGCTAGTGGGAAACTGTTGTCCGAACGAGGTGACATAGGAGCTTCAAACAGATAACAGACAAGGTTGAGCCTTGGTGACCTTGACCTAAAGGTCAGAGGTCAAGTTTCTGACAAGTTTGTGAATGCTCTGCCTTGAGAACAAGACAACAGTATTTTTTTTAAATTAATACCATAGGTGTTTCGTCTAGGAGGCTGACAGGTGGCAATGACAGCTGCAAGCATTTTTAATTTTGTAATTAATAATAATTAATATTATTCATTCTGACAGTTTGTAATATATTTCCACCTCTTCTCCCTCCTCTCTTCTTTCTGTCTCCCTTTTTCCCACCCGTCTACCTCTTTAACCACATTTCTACCCATTAAATTCCTTTTTCATCTTCTGTTGTTTGTTTTTTTTTTGCTGTTTGTCCTCTTCGTCTTGTCCTTTCTCTACCTCTTCCTTTCCTCTTCTTTGTCTTCCCCTGTTCCCTCTCTGCAGGTGTAGAAGGAGCCCAGATGTTCCTGAGCAGCAAGGAAATTCCAGATTTGTGGAAAATGGATATGAGCCAGATCCTGGACTCGTCCTCCAGTGAAGATGAGGATAATGAAGAGGAGAAGGAGAGTGAAGAGGAGCAGGATGATGAAGAGGAGAAGAAAAGGAAACATATAAAAGAAGAGGTGAGTTTGATGCTGTCACACAGATGAGGGTAGTTTCATTCAAAACCTTAATGTGCTGTTATTGACTCTCCATGTCTGTCTACATCTGTCCATCCAGCCAGAGGAGGAGCCAGATCCAGAAGAGAGAGACCACTTCCTGCAGCAGCTCTACAAATTCATGGAGGACAGAGGTGAGACAGTGGAAGACTTTAGTCTTATCAAAATCAATATTGAAACTACTATTTTACTATTGGCTGGCCTATTCATGTACCCATTTATTTTGTTGAGCTGCTTAACGCTGACCTATGAATCTGTCAAGCATAAAAAAATGCACCAAACTCAAGAGATGAACTGATGTTATGTCTGAACTGGAACAACTTCGCAAAGAAACAGTTTTAAATTGTATCTTTAGGGTTATTCGATTCTGTTGCATAAACGTTCTTTTAGTTAAACCGAAATTAACCCAGTTTGTCAGGCTTAAAACTGTATTTTTGCACCAATCAGGGGATTCTCCGAGAGCCAATTCTCTTAAAGTTAGCATACCTTGGTATGGTGTGGCGCGAGGCCTTTAAAAAAAAAAAAAAAAAAAAAAAAAAAAGATCTGAGAGATGCACCTGGCCCTTCAGGTGATCCATCTACTGTTCGTTACATGATGCCTGAACTGGAAATTGGTGGCCACAGGTTTTCTCACCTCACTCTCAACCAATCAGAGCTGGGGTTTTTCTGTATTACTGTAGGGTCTTTACCTTAAAAATGGTCACCTCAAGGTAAATAAATACAAATTGAATCAATCTGAATTTGAAGGTTTTGGTTCACAAGACAAAGTCAGGAGAGAGTTGCAACAGTGAATGTCTGTAGCTAGGGCTGCTCAATTATGGCAAAAATGATAATCACGATTATTTTCACTGAAATTGAGATCTCGATTATTTGACGATATTTATTAACAATAACAATGTATTGAATAATGGCTTTAAAGATTGTCAAAAAATAATATAAAATAGTGTGCAAATACTGATTACAGTGCAAATGTTTGCAATATAAAAAATAAATGAAAAATGTAAACATCTATGTTTATCCATCCATCCATCCATCCATCCATCTTCATCCGCTTTATCCGAGGCCGGGTCGCGGGGGCAGTAGCCTAAGCAGGGAAGCCCAGACCTCCCTCTCCCCAGCCACCTCCTCCAGCTTATCCGAGGGAACACCAAGGCGTTCCCAGGCCAGCCGAGAGATATAATCTCTCCAGCGTGTCCTGGGTCTGCCCCGGGGCCTCCTCCCGGTGGGACATGCCCGGAACACCTCACCCAGGAGGCGCCCAGGAGGCATCCTTGTCAGATGCCCGAACCACCTCAACTGGCTCCTTTCGATGTGGAGGAGCAGCGGCTCTACTCTGAGCCCCTCCCGGATGGCCGAACTTCTCACCCTATCTCTAAGGGAGAGGCCAGCCACCCTTCGGAGGAAGCTCATTTCTGCCGCTTGTATCCGCGATCTCGTTCTTCGGTTACTACCCACAGCTCGTGGCCATAGGTGAGGGTAGGGACGTAGATCGACCGGTAAATTGAGAGCTTCGCTTTTACACTTAGCTCCCTCTTCACCACGACGGACCGGTGCAGCGTCCGCATCACTGCAGCCGCAGCACCAATCCGTCTGTTGATCTCCGGCTCCCTTCTCCCATCACTCGCGAACAAGACCCCGAGATACTTGAACTCCTCCACTTGGGGCAGGAACTCATCCCCGACCCGGAGTGGGCACTCCACCCTTTTCCGGCTGAGAACCATGGCCTCAGATTTGGAGGTGCTGATCCTCATTCCCGCTGCTTCACACTCGGCTGCGAACCGTTCCAGTGTGAGCTGGAGGCCTTCACCCGATGAAGCCAACAGAACCACATCATCCGCAAAAAGCAGAGATGAGATTCTGAGGACACTGAAGTGAAAGCCCTCCGCCACTTGGCTGCGCCTAGAAATCCTGTCCATAAAAATTATGAACAGAACCGGTGACAAAGGGCAGCCCTGGTGGAGCCCATCACCCACCGGAAACGAGTCCGACTTATTGCCGGCAATGCGAACCAAGCTCTTGCAACGGTTGTATAGGGATCGAATGGCCCATAGCAATGGGCCAGACACCCCATACTCCCGCAACACCTCCCACAGGACACCCCGAGGGACACGGTCGAATGCCTTCTCCAAGTCCACAAAACACATGTAGACTGGTTGGGCAAACTCCCATGCACCCTCAAGTATCCTTGAGAGGCTAAAGAGCTGGTCCAGTGTTCCGCGACCAGGACGAAAACCGCATTATTATTGTGCTATCTACTGTACAATATAAAGCGCCTTGAGGCGACTTTTGTTGTGATTTGGCGCTATATAAATAAAATTGAATTGAATTGAATTGTTCCTCCTGTATCCGAGGTTCGACTAGCGGACGAACTCTCCTTTCCAGCACCCTGGCATAGACTTTCCCAGGGAGGCTGAGGAGTGTGATCCCCCTGTAGTTGGAACACATCTATGTTTAGTGAACTTCAAAATACTGCACAATATTTGATCCACGTCTGACTCCGCGAACCCATAATGTTTCCACCAATGTTCCCTCAAAATGCAGCAGTGAGAGTACTGACCTACTGAGCGAACACACAAACTCCCTGAGCGTCCCTTGGGCCACTGTGAGCGACATCAGACGTGTGCACTGTGGTCACGCCAGCATCTAATCCATCCAAGTTACATGGTTTATTAAAATAATCAAATTACAGCATTTACATTTATGTTAGACTACTTTTAATTAACTGCTTTAGCCCACTTACAATGAAAATTTAAAAAATCCTGTTCATGACCTGTGTAGTATGTTAACACTATTGGAAGTAAAAATAACTTGAACTCCAATTTTGAAAACACAACTTTCTTTCTTTTCTTTTTTTTCATAAAGCTCTGACTTGTATTATGAGTCTGTGGTCTGGGAGAGTCCTATAACTCTCTGTCTGCAAAATACAGTATATAATGACCAATGTTGGGCAATTAATTATATAGTTACTACTTCAAAAAAGTAACTCAGTTTGGCAAACAACAAAGTTTTTTGCAGCCATTTATTTTTTTTAATGCAGCCAAGGCGTTTTTTTAAATAAACATTTCAAACTATTTACAGAACAATCAGCTGTTCTGCATCAAATCTGATGCCACACAAATTATTTGTGCCACTCCAAAAAATAATTTCTGTCCACTATGAGATAAAGGAGAACACCAGCCTGATACCTGCAGGCCTGACAACAGGAGATGTATCACTGCTGTAACACCTGTAACACTCAGCAGCCGCCTCATTGTTCTGACACACAACAAAACTATTGACTACACTGCACACTAACTACACACTAACTACACAAGATTTGCGCTAAACGTCTCAAATCTCTCACATCTCAGAACACCGCCGTCACTCCTAAAACTTCCCCCCGTTTCTTAACAACTAGATGCCACGTTGCCATATCATTTTTTGATTGGTCGACACGGTACTTTTTTCGACCAATAGGAAAGGGTGGGGGGTTTTTTAGTTTTGTTTTTGCTGACAGGCAGAGAGTGCTTTCGAGCGTTTTCTTTATAAAACGCCGTTTTTACAGTTTCTTCCCACAGTAAATATAAACAACGATAGTATTCAGGAAGAAAACCAAACATTGCAGATATTTTTATCATAACTCTGGTTTTACGTGGCCTAGCAACACAATTTAAAAACTGGTATAAAGTCCACACTTTTCCCGTCAGTTGTTCCGTCTGTCCTGCTCACATCTCCAATGGTTGTACACGTTGTCATAAATGTGGCTTCACTGCACATCAGCCACGCCGCTTTGCTAGCTAAAACACCGGTGTCGGCACATAAGGACGCTGTCATAGCCTGTCAGCGACGTTGATTGGCTGCCTATATACGAATGTGAATCGCATTATTGGCTGGACTATAGGATAAGGTGGCATCGTTCTAATCCCATACAGGAGCAGCCAGTCACTGACTAACACTGCAAAACAGAATTGTTAAAGTTTTAATTTTAATTTCAATTCAGGTTAGATTTTTTTTGTGCGCAACGCAGATTTTCTGTGCGCAGAGACCGTGCCAGCAGTGCGCAATTGCGCACGTGCGCAGCTTAGAGGGAACATTGGTTTCCACACCACTGAAGTCGTTTTACCTCTCTTTTCAACCAACGACATTCTTTCTTCAGCAGCCATTATCCTCTCCTCTCCAAATAACTTCTGCTTAGCTTTCCGAGCTTCCCTCGGGTCCTCTTAATTGTTGTGACGCGTGTTCGAAACGCAGAGAGGTGCGCTCGATTTGCCACACGGAGCAGCGCGAGAGTAAAGCACGAGGGAGGTGCTAATAATCGGCTCAGTCATTTTTAATGATCGTTGAAAACCCAGATCGTAATCGAGATTAAAATTCGATTAATTGAGCAGCCCTAGCTGTAGCCATCAGTAAACACGTGGTTTGGGGCTGTATTTCAGCCAGTGATGAATGCTGAATAGTACCATCAGATTTTGATTCAGGACCATCTATAAAGCATCTGATTGGAAACAGCTTTTCAGCATTACTATAAAGTGAAACAAGGAAGGAAATAGCTGCAGTAGTTTAGCCAGGAAAATCCTTCCATAAAGGAATCATCACATACAGCTACTTTTAGTGTTACTGATATTCATTTAGACTGTTTCTCTCTGATTGGTCTAGCTGTAGCTTAGAAAAGTTAGGTCATCTGCTAATTGGAAAGTTGGTGGTTCAATCCCTGCCTGCTCAGTCTGCATGCCAGCATATCCTTGGACGAGATGCTGAACGCTCTCTGATACGTTCACTGGAGTGTGACATGTACACAGACAGCACTTGTATGAATGGGTGAAGGAGGCATGTTGTGTTAAGTGCTTTGAGTGCTCAGCACTATGTAAGAACCAGTCCATATACTTGCCTTCAATGATTAATTCTTCTAAACTTTCAGCATGTCTGTTAGAGCCAGTTCCTACACGACTGCCCAAAGAAATCCAACCATTAATGAATGCTTAATGTTAAATATGTGCAGTGTCTTTCTGTTATTGGGCCATATCCCACAGGCCTTTAAGGTGGCAGTAATTAAACCATTACTTAAAAAGCTGTCACTTCAAGCAGAAATGTCTTAAAACTTGGAAACATCCTGTCTCAAGATGATGCTTTAAAAACTAGTTTGTGCATTTATTCTGTCTAGGCCTGATTATTGTAATTCATTATTGTCACATCATCCTGAAACCTCCCTGAAATGCCTTTAGTTGATCCAAAATGCAGCAGTGAGAGTACTGACCTACTGATTTGTGTTCACTGACTAAAACGCACTGTTTCGCCATTTTGGCTTCATTTTTGTTAAATAATGTTGTGTTTATCTGAACCTGATATGTTTTTATGTTGTCCTGATAAAACAAACCTTGTGCTTTCTTTTTCACTTACTTGGGTGTGATCATAAGGTTCCTTTAAAAAAACAAACTAATAATTCTAATAATTTTTTGGTTTTTTTGGCTCACCTATTAAACATTTTGTCAGTTTTGATTTAAGACTCTTTAGTCTTGTTTCCTTGTAAATACTAAAACTGTGATGTTTGGCTCTAACAGTCTCTGGTTCTTTCAGGGACTCCCATCAACAAGCCTCCAGTGTTGGGTTACAAAGACCTTAACCTCTTCAAGCTCTACAGGTTGGTCTATCACCTGGGAGGCTGCCACAAGGTGAGAAGGTCAAGCCAGTGACACACATACATCTACCAGTGCACATCACTGTAGATCGTATGACTGATGTGAGTGTGGGGTCATGTGAGTGCTGTTCCAGAGAGAGGTTTTGTGTACTGGACTGAGCTCCTGATGGTCCTCTTGGCTGTTTTAGTGCCTGATTAGTTCCACTGTGTGTCCAGCTGATGAACATGAAGGAGTGTGGGCCTAGCTGTGACGTGACTCTGCCTCATGTGTTTCAGATCGAGTCTGGTACAGTGTGGAAGCAGGTTTACATAGATCTGGGCATCCCTGTCCTCAACTCTGCTGCGTCGTACAATGTCAAGACTGCCTACAAAAAGTAAGAACAATAAGTTGCTCAGAAAGCAATTTTCACTTTTTGGTTCTGATTCTGTTTGGATCTGGGTCGAGGTCTGCATTTGATGCACTGTTCAGCATTACACTGAACTGGGCACTTAACAAGGCAACTTCAGGTTTGACCCAGGGCTCGAGGTGATATGGTACTGTGAGATCTTTACGATGCGGCCTGATTATTTAAGACTTTAAAATCCTTTTTCTCACATACAGGGTTTTTACATACTTGCAGCATCTGTGTGCCTTTCAGGCAGTGTTGTGTGTTTAACCTCTTGATATTTTTCTAATATTTCCTCTCTGTAAATTATACTGCTGTGCTGACTCTGTATCTGACCATGTAAAGATGGATCAGATTAGGAATCCATGGGCTGATTTATTGAGGTGACAGTATCATATCAGAACTAGGGATGGGTACCGGTATCAATGGCACCGGTTCTGACATAAACGGTAGCAACCAGACCTAAAAGCAGCGCACATTTCGGTGCTTTTTTTTTTTTTCCTGAGATGTCATACACTTTGGATTCTAGCCAATCATTTTACCTTTGCAAGGATAGTAGGCGGGCCCAGGTACGTACGTTCTTTTAGAGCGGAGCTACAGATTAAAAATGCCCAAGGCGAAGCGGTCAAAAGTCTGGCTGTACTTCACAGCAAAAGATGCAAACTCAGCAGCCTGCAACAAGTGCTTTAAGCTGATACTGTGATACTGTGCAAAGGAGGTAACACCTCGAATCTGATGAGAAACCTGGCGACGCATAGCATTTTGTTAAAAGCCGAGAAATGCACAGTATTTGATAGCTTGCTGCAAGACCTCACACCGACACATCTACTGTGGGTGTGGTGCCTGTTATCGGACCCGCAGTTAGCAACATCCCCCAAGAACCCGAAGAGGAGAGTCTTGGCCCCTAGCCCTGCCAGTGTAGCAGAAATGATGAGGGTGATGATGGCAGCAGCAGCCGTTCTCCTCTGGGCGAGTAGCTTAATGTTGTTCGTGTGTAATTTACGTTGAGTAGGCTAACCACGTTATTAAATTAATGCATGTAAGGTGAACTAGCAAACACCGTCGTAGTTACATGCGGCTGTCTTCTTGTTTGATGGCAGATACTCCCTTCACCCTGGCCAAAAAGGCTAAAATGACCAAAGAAAAAGTAGAAAACAGCTAAACATGAGAGGTTTTTGGACAAAGTTTGTGTTCTCCATTCTTTAAGCACCGGTTTGAGAACCATTTAAGCACCGGCACCGTTTCAAAAGTACCGGTTTGGCACCGGCATTGGATAAAACCTAAACGATACCCATCCCTAATCAGAACATGATGGAAAAAATTGGCTGGTCCTTAGCAGATCATAAAGTTAGGTGAATATGGCCACATGAAGAGCATGTGACAAGTGACATCATCATATGCAGAAGGTGTTTAACATATACAGTGTGTTAAGAATTAAGAGGGTAAGTAGCAGCCAGGTGCTGCTAACCAAATGCACTACATGTTAATTGATCCCCTGTAAGTGTGACGCATGTGTAAAACAAGCAGTTTGGGCAGTTTGCTGGTCTGCAGCCTTCAGGTATGTTTTAATATAATGCCAAGGAGGTAAAAGCATCAGCAGTGTCTAGAGGATTGATTGATGCTGCTCATGAATCAGGGAAGGGGTTTAAGGGCATTTCGAAACAACATGAAGAGATTGGGAATCCATGGGCTGATTTATCAAAGTGATATTAGCACGAGTGCTGCTCTAAGGAGTTCGGAGTTCTCAGAGAGTCCCAGATATTAAGCCCCATGAGAGTCTCCCCTGGAGGGTCGTGGACCCCCTATTGATCCTCTACCTAATCACGAGCTAAGGTGTGAAAAAAGGTGTGGGCCACAGTCAGCCAGGAAACTTAAGCTACGTCCACACTTAGTTTAATTGGTCTTAGTTTTGCAGTCTTAGTTTAATTGGTCACATGACTGCATCACATGACTAACATGCGTCATCGTTTTCAAAAAGTCTGTTTTCACTGTCCACACTGCGACGCGAAAGCACCGTTTTCAAATGTATGTGTTTTCGAGAGCGTTTCCAAAACGCCGCGTTTTCCATGAACCAAAACGCCGCGTTTTCCATGA
>CAKLIZ010000606.1:133050-143138 GCA_922035795.1 Oreochromis mossambicus
AGAGGCACACTTATTACTATTCGTCGGATTTATTATTATTATTATTATTAAGTGTGCCTATGCCAAGAGGCACACTTATTACTATTCGTCGGATATATTAAGTGTGCCTATGCCAAGAGGCACACTTATTACTATTCGTCGGATTTATTATCATTATTATTATTATTATTATTATTATTATTACTAAGTGTGCCTATGCCAAGAGGCACACTTATTACTATTTGTCGGATTTATTATTAAGTGTGCCTATGCCAAGAGGCACACTTATTACTATTCGTCGGATTTATTAAGTGTGCCTATGCCAAGAGGCACACTTAATTACTATTCGTCGGATTTATTATTAAATGTGCCTATGCCAAGAGGCACACTTATTACTATTCGTCGGATTTATTATTATTATTCCTCAGTTTCCGCCTGAAATTTTGCAGCATAACTCGCCCCGCAGTTTTGAGACAAGCTTCATATATGTTACCTCATTTTGTGCGGCTGGATCTGGAATGGTGTGCTATGACTTTTGGTGTTTATGACTTTTTTAGTTTTTTAAATATTAATATTTTACTGAAAATTTTCCCGCGCTTATCTGCCGCACAGTTTTGACACAAGGGTTACATATGTTAGATCATTTTGTGCGGCTGGAGCTGGACTAGTATGGTATGACTTTTGGTGTTTATGACTTTTATAGTTTTTTAAATATTTTGATTTTAGTGCAAATTTGGGCCAATTTCTAGGCTCCTGAGAAAGATTCTACTTTTGGCACCATAGAAACAGACTTCATTTGTGGTGTGTTGGCTCTCTCTAGTGGTATACCCAGAGTAGTACAGCCGAAAAGATGTATGCTTGGGGGAAAACTCCATATCCCACAATTCATAGCACGCCGCTACAGAGTAAACAATGGCAGCCACCACTTCGTTTTATATGTCTTTTATTAGTGTTTCTAGGTCACAAAATAAACTTTTAAGATATTTTCAGGCGAGAATGTAGGTGTGTAAACTTCAAATATCTGCTCGTTTTATCAAGACATCCCATATTAGCAACAGTGCTCTGACGACGTCGGTCCTGCCTGACAGCTAGTCGGCTACCTAGCTAGCTGCCGCACTTGGCTGAAAATGGACAGCGAGGGGACTCTCTGGGCGTTTCTCAATATGCGTACTTGTGTTCTCATGTACTCGTGATACGTCATCAGTCGGAGACAAAGTACTGTTCCAATTCGAAGTACGCATCAAGCCGAGAACGCGAAAAAGTCCCGGATGTGTTCTCGCTCCGCCCGTTTTATCGAGCATGCATTGGTGTGGACTTGGTACAGCTAAATATCCCAGAATGCATTTCGTCCAAAACTCAACAGCGGACTCCCGGCACATCGTTTTCAACCCCCCCCCCCGCTCGCGGTCTTCTCACTACTCAGGTTAAAGAAACCCCAGCAGCTGTCTATAGTATTGAGTGTCCACTAGAATAGAAATAAAAGCGTTCTAACATCTCACCTGCTTGTTTTTATTAAGGTATGTACACGTATGTACATGTACACTATTTTTATTAATAGAGGTTTCACTACTGAGGTTAAAAATGATATATAAGTCACTTAGATCACTTCTAAATGTTAATGTTTGGTTTATTTCAGTGTTTTATTTGTTCCTGAGTAAACCGGTTTGGCTGTGATTAAAGTTAAGCTTCATAACATGTTACTCACAGTTAAATTAAGAGGGGACGGCAGTAAAAACTCCGGACCTGTGACATCATCACGTATGCAGGTGTTCCAATTGTACATATCGCGAGTCCGTGCTCGCGTTCTCGGCGGGTACGTACTCCCGTGCGTTCTCGGCGAGTACGTACTCACCGAGAACGCGAGTACGTACTCGCGTACCTGAGAAATGAGAAACGGCCTCTATCTCGTTTCACCTCCCCGGTGCTCGCACAGACTCGGAGTTACAGCTGGATGTGGAAAAAATAACTGAGTTGTTTTGTGGTGCTATAACGCGGAGCTACAACAGAGGGCAGCTATCCACCGGTGTATGACAGAAAGAACATGCGGAGCTCAATCGTGGATCAGGGAAACAGAAGGCAGGAGCGTGAGGTGAACTGAATTTCAGGTAAGAAGTTATAAACTGCACTCTATTTGGCTCAGATATAAACCGAGTTTAGGTGTAGTTTATTTTCGTTGTGCTGACCTTTTACAATCGTGCTGCGTGCTAGCTAGCACGACGGGAGTTTCTTTACAGCTGTGTGTGCGCTAAGTTACTGACGTTGGACTTTATTTTATTCATAAGGGTTAGTTCATAGAGTTGCTGTACAAACGGAATCGTCCCACATTCAGAGAAAATATTACGATTTATTCTGTCGTTACGAAGCCTCCCCTGTCATTCTCTCGCCTGTTGCAACTTCAATCATGAAACTGATCAATGATCGGCTTTTCGCTCTTGTTTATCGCGCTAAACAACAGCAGCACGTTTAAGCTTGATCAGCTGTTGTTAGAATTCATTTGATTTTAATTTCTAGTATCAGCTGATGTTTGATGGAGCCACAGCTGAAAAAAGGGCTGGTCCAAACCAGGAGATGTCCTTACTGAATCATCAGAGCTGAACTGGTGATGGAGAAACAGGTTTACACTTTAGGTGACATGAATGAGTTGAAGGGAAGTTATGAACTGTTTCTGAGAGACAAATAAAGACCAAGCTCCTTTTTTGTGTAGCTGACAGCTGGTAACTGTGCAGGGGCGGATCTAGCAAAGCTTTTGCCGGGGGGCCAGGTAGGGCATTAACAGAGAAAGGTGGACACAAAGATATACTTTTCTTTCTTACTCTCATATAAAATATTTAGCTTTTATTAAATAGTTATCTGAATCTTACAACCAAAGTTTGTATAATAATACACAAGATTGGCTGTAGACCATGGTTCATCATTCAGAACACTGTGTAAAAATAACAAAAAACAAAAAGTGAATGCGAAAGTGCATAAATATTTATTTTACATGTTTGATGTGTGTGGCGGGGCGTGGTCTGCAGTGCTGCTGCAGGGGAGGTGGATCCACAGGCGTAAAGTCTGTGCTGTCTCGGCTGTTTTTTGGGTGTGTGTCGGGCTGTGAGTTGAAAAGCTACAGCCGGCTGTGTGGGTACACCAACCATGTGTGAAAAGTGGTCCATAATGTAATGCTTCAAAGCGTGTTCATGCAAACATTGTCGGGTCTGCCGTGGTACAATGCGACTTCTGCTCATGAACCTCTGTGGACAGCGTCTGCAAATCGGGGCTGTACAAAGTCACTTCATCTTTACCCAAAACTGTAAGTTGTCATCTGTGAGGCACGAGCGGTGTTTGTTTTTACCATAGTTCATGGTGGAGAATGGCTGCTCTGCTGAGTTTTGCTCTCTGTAGCCGTATGAATGGCAAACTACACTGATTAGCAGCGGCATAGGCACACTTAAAATTTCTTCTGAAATTTTCGCTTTCTAGTTCTTATTGTCATGTATGTCCTATTTGTCAGGTGACAGAAGAACCAACACAAAGCTCAGAAAGTAATGGTGATACAAGATCACAGGTGAAATGGGATGATGACTTGGTGGTTCATTACTGTATTTGAAGCTATTTTTATTTTTGTATGATACCTGATTTATATGGAATATGGCTGAAGTAAACTAAAGTCTAAAATACTTAGTCATTTGTTTAATAGTAATTTAACATTATATAATTCACATATAAAACTATGAATTGTAATTTTAAATGATTTAAAAGCATGTAGAATAGCATATGTAGGCAAGTATATTTCTCCTTTTTTTATCAGGAAGAAAAGACAAAAAGGGGAAAAAAAAGACACGGGGCAGGGTTCGGTGGCTGAATCATCCGTCCCCACCAATGACAAAACCAAATCTACGCCCTTGGGCAACCCACCTGGCAAGCTTTCAGTCTGAGATCAAATATAGGCCAGGGCGTACTACCAGAGTGCAGGTGAGTTATCCAGACTTCCATCCCATGTAGCACTCTTGGATGTAAAGGGAGAAAGAAGTGGAAATTCCATCCTTTGCAGAGGTTGGAGTAAATGTTATCAAGGCAATGTGTGTGGGAGCACGTAAGTTAAGGTCCCGAAGTCAAACAAACATCACTGAGAGTTTAAAACTGTCTAAATTCTTTCATCTTGAATAAAACGATCAGCATTGCTGCTTTACCAGGTGTAACTATGAAGTTTAACATCCAGGCATCCATGAAAACAGAATTTATTACATTTAACGGAGTTAGAAGTTAGCAGGAAGTTAGCGGACGTTAGCTCGCTAGTTTCGCTAGTTACCTAAGCATGATATAGCATGTTCTGACTGAGAGATTTCTGAATAAAGCTGATTCTTCTCTCCTCACACAACCGGGATCTGAAGTTCTTCTCTTACATTTTTTTCAGTATTACAGTACACTACAGTACTTTAATCCATAGTTCCTTATTAATGAGGAGTTACTGAAGTACAAGCTTTTAAAAAAGATGTTACTGTCTTTACAGATG
Source organism: Oreochromis mossambicus (assembly GCA_922035795.1). Lineage (NCBI taxonomy): Eukaryota > Metazoa > Chordata > Actinopteri > Cichliformes > Cichlidae > Oreochromis > Oreochromis mossambicus. Next base: position 137,525 of record CAKLIZ010000606.1, read on the forward strand.
TGGCAAGAGACTGAAAACATGCTGTTGTTTGCACATATTTAATATTCAGCTCTGCACAGGAGCTGCAAAAGGGTGCAGCCTGTTGTTTTTAAAGTATAATACTTGTACTAAAAGTACAGTAACAGTAATTAGTGACTGAGTAGCCCGGGGCGTTTCTCTTGATTTCTTTAGTAAATTCATTCACCTGCACAGATTAGCTAAACGAACCCCGACAGCCTAGTGCTCATTATAGCTAGCTAGGTCTCAGGACCTAAGGACGGTAGTTACGGATTAGCTTACAAACACGTTTAACTTACCGAAAAAGTGCAGCGGGGCCTCAGGTCCTTCTGTCGGGTAGTCCAGTTTACTGAAGAACACCTCAGGCTGTCAGGTTAAAACAGGCGGTCATGTTTTCGTAACGTAAACGCTGGCCCTCCTCTCAGAGCCTATGCTCTATCTGCTATTCCCGAACACAGATACGCAAGTTTCTCCGTGACTGCAGCTGCCAGTCAAAGCTGCTATGATGACGTTTCACCCCAATTTAACATCACCGCGGTAGGAATCAGAATCAAACTTACGGGAAAGGAGACCCCTTGAACATGAATCAGCATGATGAGAACTATTGATAACAAAAGAAAGAATCTTTGGAAAAAAATTATCTGAGAATTAATTTATTTTAGCCTGACCCCAGTCCCATCCGCTAACATGGAGGAGGCGGGGTTTATAACCTATACTGCAGCCAGACACCAGGGGGCGATAGAGACGTTTTGGTTTCATTTTTGGGGAGCTGTCGCTTCGTCCATGTTTTCTACAGTCAATGGTCCCTCCACACATACGACTCGGTTCTGCTTCTATGACCCATATTTGTTTACTATTTCCTACCGAGGCTTCTAGACTTCTGATTGGCCAACATTTCTACACGGTTAGGAATATATCGCCACCTGTTGTTTTGGCATGTTCCTAGCAGCGTTTTCCTTCATTTCTGCGTTTACGTGTGGACGGGATTATTTTTTTTAAACGAAAACGGAAAATCTCCGTTTTCAAAAATACCCGTGTACTTGTGGACGTAGCCTAAATATATTCAGTTTGAATCCTACAATGAGGAAAAAGGGTCTCTCTCTCTCTCTCTCTCTCTCTCTCACACACACACAAACAAAGTTTCAAAGACAAGCAAGTTTTAGCAGAATTGTGGAACTTTCCCATTCATTTCAATGGGACAAAAAACAGGAAAAAAGTGTAATATTTTAAAAAGTATAATAGTAATAAACACCAAAAGATATAGCTGGAATTAGCAGAAATAGCAGAACAGTTTAGAGTTTGAACGGAGAAAATCGGCTGAAAACTGAGGGAGTAGTTAAGTGCCGAAGAACGGGGGAGCAACTTGAAGAATAAAGTTTAAAGAGAAACAGGAACTCAATAGTGTGGATGCCTTTGAGGGCATCCACACAACTAGAAAAATTTGCATTTCCTGCGAAAATGCTGTGTGGATGCCTTAACGCTGAAGTTTCCTGCTGAAAAGCTGAAAAAGATGAAAAGTTGCAAAAAGTTGTATGGTGGTGAAAAAAGAATGTCACCCTGAGCAGGATTCGAACCTGGACCTCTTGGGCTCAAGGCGGCTACTCATCTCACTGAGCTAAACTCATTCTCTCAAAAAAGAGGAGGAGAGACCGACAATTCTGCTAAAATGAGCAGAAGCTGCTGAGAATTGTGCTGAGAAGAGGTGAAAAGGCTGAAAATTTTGCAGAAAAGAGGTGAATCAGCAGAATTTCTGCAGAAAAGAGGTAAAGAAGCAATAAGTTGCGCTGAAAAGAGATGAATCAGCAGAGTTTCTGCTGAAAAGAGTTTTGTTTTTCTGAAAACAGCCAAAAAAGCTGGAATTTGTGCTGAAAAGGGGTGAAAAAAATGAAAATTTTGCCTACAGGGGTGAAGAAGCTAAAGTATACCAAAGTATTTGTGCCAAAACATAGTGTTTCTGCGATATTGTGGTACTACTACATTACAACATGAATACGGATTAAAGATGAAAGAAACTGGCAACAAATTCCTCCACTACAAACCAGTCTGATACCACTTCTTTGCAGTGTTCACGTTTACTAAGGCACTACCCAAAAGGCGCCACGAGAGGGCACTCCAACACAAGAGATGAGGTGAATGAGCAGAATTTCTGCTGAAAAGAGGCAGAAGGTTCTGTATGTAGAAAAAGAAACACTGTTGAACCATGTGTGAAATAAATAAAGAAATGAAATGAAAGAACAACCTGGTTCTGCTCAAATTCACCAATCAGAGGTACTGCCTCAGTCTGCTTCATCAGGCTGTGTACTTGTTTCTGCCATGGAGTGTTAACAAGAATCTGAGGTCCATATTAGAAAAGCTGCTAAAATCATAAAACTTTGCAGAATTGTAATAAATTAGCAATATAAATTACAGGTCTGTGATAGTGTATAAATTTGTAGTGAAAAAAAAAAAAAACCGTGGACCAAGGTGGGATTGAACCCACGACCTTTGAGCTGCAGAGCCCTGTCATTACTGATCGCGCCACCTGGAAAGGGGGCGGCAGTCTGAAAGACAGATACTTGGGCAGGCAGAAAATAGATCGCGGTGAGAGGCGAAAAACGCCGTTTTTTGGAGTTACAAAACGTCGTGTAACTCAAAAACTAGGAGGGCTAGCAGCATAATTCTTGTACTGGGTGAATCAGCTGACTTTGGTGTATTTTGACTGTGATTTTCATAGCTCGTTCTACCTCCGTCGCGGAGATATGACGAGAGAAGAAACGGCTTCATCTCCAGAGTTTGAAGACTGAGAGAAGGACAGATTTCCACCCCTCAAACAAACGTAATTCATTGCTCAACGGTAAGATAACTGTAAAAACTGCTTCCACTGTGAGTGTCAGCAGTGTCTTCCTCCCACCGTCCAAAGACATGCAGTTTGAGGGGATAGGTTAATTGGATAATCCAAATTGTCACTAGGTGTGAATGTGTGAGTGAGTGTGAGCGTGAATGGTTGTCTGTCTCTGTGTGTTGGCCCTGCGACAGACTGGCGACCTGTCCAGGGTGTACCCCGCCTCTCGCCCTATGACAGCTGGGATAGGCTCCAGCGCCCCCCGCGACCCTGGAAAGGATAAGCGGAAGCGAATGGATGGATGGATGGATGGATTTCAAAACCTCCCCATAGACTTTGAATGGGGAGTATTGAGACCTTGTGTCACTCCGAGGCAAATTGCGAAAAAACGGTAAATCTCGCAATAAAGATAGTGACATTGTCTGAAAGCCAGCAAAACTACCTACGTTTTGATGTATAATTTGTGGGGGTTGAGTGGAAATTGAGTGAGTAGCAAGAAGTTGTTTAGACATGAAGAGAAAATTCAGAACGGACCAGCACTCACTCTGACTTAATTGCATAGCAACCATAGCAACGCATGTATTTTCTGAAAAATCACAATTTTGCAAATGAAAACTTAAAGAGAGATAAGATTAAAACGGTAGAAGATCTGAAAAAGCTGAATCAGACAGGAATAGCCCAATAATCTAAGAACATTTTAAAGTTTGAATGGAGTTTCTAGGTGAAAGCATGAGAACGTAGTTAAGTTTGAAAGACAAGCAAGTTTTAGCAGAATTGTGGAAGTTTCCCATTCATTTCAATGGGACAAATTAAAGGAAAAAAGTGTAATATTTTAAAAAGTATAATAGTAATAAACACCAAAAGTCATAGCTGGAATTAGCAGAAAGGGCAGAACAGTTTAGAGTTTGAACTGAGAAAATCGGCTGAAAACTGGAGGAGTAGTTAAGTGCCGAAAAACGTACGGAAGCAACAGGAACTAGAAAAATTTGCATTTCCTGCGAAAATGCTGTGTGGATGCCTTAACGCTGAAGCTGTCTGCTGAAAAGCTGAAAAAGATGAAAAGTTGCAAAAAGTGGTATGGTGGTGAAGAAACTGAAAATTCTGCTGAAAACAGATGAAGAAGCAGACATTTTTGCTGAAAAGTGGTGAAAAGCCAAAAATTCTACTGAAAGGGGTAAAGACCGAGAAATTTTTGCTGAAAAGAGGTGAAAAAAAAATGTTGCCCTGAGCAGGATTCGAACCTGGCCCTCCTGGTCTCAAGGCAGCTACTCATTCCACTGAGCCATACTCATTCTCACAAAGAATAGGTGGAGAGACTGACAATCGTGCTGAAATGAGCAGAAGCTGCTGAGACTTGTGCTGATAAGAGGTGAAAAGGCTGAAATTTTGCAGAAAAGAGGTGAATAAGCAGAATTTGGGCTGAAAAGAGGTGAAAATTCTGAAAATTCTGCTGAAAAGAGTTCAATCAGCAGAATTTCTGCTGAAAAGAGGTGAATCAGCAGAATTCTGCTGAAAAGAGGTTTTTGCTGAAAACAGCTGAAAAAGCTGGGATTTGTGGTGAAAAGTGGTGAAAAAATTTAAAATTCTGCTGAAAAGAGGTGAATGAGCAGAATTTTTGCTGAAAAGAGTTAAAAAAGTTTAACTGTTAACTGAAAGAAATGTTGCCATAAGCGGGATTTGAACCCGGGCCTCCCAGTCTGAGAACGGATGCTCATCTCACTGAGCTAAAACACAGGTTAACCCGGCAAGGAAAATCTGTGAGGCCACTGATAATATGGCAGAAATGGGCAAAAAATATTGCAAAAAAAAATTCAATATCTCAAAAAGTATAGAAGTTATGAGCACCAAAAGTCATAGCCGGCATTAGCAGAAAGAGCAGAATTTTTTAAAGTTTGAATGGCGAAAATCGGTTAAGAACTGAAGGAGTAGTTAAGTGCCAAAAAGTGTACGGAAGCAACTAGGGGAATAATAATAAAGAAGAAAGAGGAACAGGAAAACAATAGTGTGGAAGCCCTTTTAGGGCATCCACACAATAAAGAATAAAGAGAAACAGGAACTCAATAGTGTGGAAGCCCTTTTAGGGCTTCCACACTAAGACTGAGAGAAGGACAGAGAGAAGGACAGATTTCCACCCCTCAAACAAACGTAATTCATTGCTCAACGGTAAGATAATTGTAAAAACGGCTTCCACTGTGAGTGTCAGCAGTGTCTGAAGATATATTGGCACAAGCCTCATGTCCTAACTTTGCTTTGTTAAAGAGATATGACGATTTGAAAATGCCTCTCATTAGAGAAATCCAGCGCTGATTTTAAACACACTCTCCATTGAAAGTCAATGGAGCGTTTTCAGATCTTGTGTTGGTCTGAGGCGATTTGATAAAAATCTGTAACTTCCACAACAGTGATAGTGACGTTTTCTGAAAGCCAGCAAAAATACCTACGTTTTGACGTATAATTTGTGGGGGTTAAGTGGAAATTGAGCGAGTAGCAAGAAGTTGTTTAGACATGAAGAGAAAATTCAGAACGGACCAGCACTCACTCTGACTTAATTGCATAGCAACCATAGCAACGCATGTATTTTCTGAAAAATCACAATTTTGCAAATGAAAACTTAAAGAGGTATAAAATTAAAACGGTAGAAGATCTGAAAAAGCTGAATCAGACAGGAATAGCCCAATAATTTGAGAACGTTTTAAAGTTTCAATGGAGTTTCTAGGTGAAAGTATGAGGAGGTAGTTAAGTTTCAAATACAAGCAAGTTTTAGCAGAATTGTGGAAGTTTCCCATTCATTTCAAT
>CAKLIZ010000607.1:0-16446 GCA_922035795.1 Oreochromis mossambicus
GAGAGTAGTGCCAAAAATTTCTCTGTCCTAAAACACTTCACATATTCCTCTCGCTGAGACTGATCGGTATCGTAGGTTTAGTTGGTGTTTTAGATTTACAATTATTTTAAACAGTTTGTTAAAACGGATGTTTTCATTGTGATTCATTTCTTTTGTTTATTCTTTGATCATTCTGTTCGTGTTTTGCGGCTGTTGTTGAAACAATTTTCTCCTGCGGTTCGTTTTTCATGTAGTTGCAGTTTTGTTTTCCCAGTTCACCAATTCGTTCAGGCTAATCGATGTACACGACCGGGAGGGCATCATGTGAAGGGGACTCTTTATTTTATTTTATTTTTTGTGTGTTTGTTTATTTTGTGTCATTTCTCTGTTTAAATCTGCGACTTATAACTCAAATCCCTTTTAGTAACACCAGGTTTATTCGCAGTGTGTGGCATGCATGTGAACTCACTGTGGTGCTTCTGAAACAGGGTGTGACTATTTGCAGTGCAGTGACACTTCCTTTCACTCTTGGTTTAAGGTGTCCCAATTACAGCTGGGATACTAGCAGTAGGCTATATATTAATGGTCCTGTCCTTTAGTTATTTTATATTTTATGATATATTGACACCTGCTACAAGTGTGTTTCACTATTATGATATTCTGGAATTACATAAATATACAGACAACAGACTCTCTCACTGTAGTCTAATGTTGTGCAGTTACCAAAGGGAGCTCCCATTTAATGGGAGTACCCTGCACATTGATTGAATATGTGATATTTTCATTTGGTTTTTAATTAAATAAAACAACAAAACATCTTCTGTCTGTTTACCTCATGGATTTTAGTCCAGATTGAGTTAGATAACAACAGAACATCTTCATATAAGTCTGCATTACAGATGTTGATATGATTAAAAAAAATGAAAATTGCATATGATTAAAAAGTTCAATTTAGGTCTGAGTTTACAAATAACAGCTACCCCTCCAAACTGCTCCATGCTTCACAGTGGGAACCACGCTTGTAGAGATCTTTTCTGTGTTGCACAAAGACACGGCGGGTGGAGCCAAAGATCTCAAACGTGGACTCATCAGACCAAAGCACAGATTTCCACTGGTCTGATCTTCATTCCTTGTATTTCTTGGCACAAACAAATCTCTTCTGCTTGTTGCTTTGCCTAATAGTAGTTTCTTAGCAGCTATTTGACCATAAAGGCCCGATTCACTCAGTCTCCTCTGAACAGTTGATGTAGAGATGTGTCTGTTACTGAAACTCTGTGTGGCATTTATCTCGGCTCTAATCTGAGGTACTGTTAACTTGTGATTTCTGAGGCTGGTGACTCAGATGAATTTATCCTCAGCAGCAGAGATGAGTCTTGGTCTTCCTTTCCTGGGGCAGTCCTCATGTGAGCCAGTTTCATCATAGTGCTTGATGGTTTTTGCGACTGTACGTGGGGACACATTCAAAGTTTTAGCAATTTTCTGAACTGACTGACCTTCAGTTCTTAAAATAATGATGGATTGCTGTTTATCTTTACTTAGGTGATTGGTTCTGGCCATTATATGATTTCTAACAGTTGTCAAATAAACCTGACTTCTGCACAACTCAACTGATAATCCCAACCTCACAAAGAAGCCAAGCATTAAAAAACATTGAATAATCTGTACAATTTTGTCCACCAACAATAGTCTATACAGAAAATTGTCTCCTCATATTTATATTTAGTTTTATTTATACTGTGTAGTCCGATGGCAAGTAAATGCACCGAAATTCCGTTCTGATGACAACTAACTGGTGTGTTTTGAATTACAATACAGTCTCTATTCTATTCTATTCTATTCTATTCTATTCTGTTCTGTTCTGTTTTATTCTATTCTCATCTAAAAAGCTGATAGTGTCAAAACTGTAAAATAAAAATTGTCAGTCAGATCACTGAAGTTCTACTATTACCCAGTAAAATTGGTGAGGCACACTTTGAACTGTTTAACAAACAATCACATTTTATATTTCTAACAAAGTTGGAAAGGTTAGTCATATGTTTGGATTTAGAAATGATTAATGAAAATTGCCACTGTACTTAACGCCTCAGCTCTGAGTCATAATGCAATGAATAATCTGTTGTAAAAAAACAGACAGCCACTGAAAAAGACACATTCATAACTGTATAACTCTGTCAAATAGGTACAAACAGGTGTTTTCTTTGAGGAATGGGCACTTGTTTAGTGGATAAAAACTTATTCAGTTTCAGTGCAAAATGAAAACAAATCTGGAACAAGACTGAATCTTGTTTCAGATTATGCAAAACACAGAAAACAACAAATGAGCCTAAAAAAAAATGTAATACAAATTATTGACTGTGGTCATAGTGAATCTGGGATTCATCAGTAATAGAGACACTATTGCTCAATTTTACAAAAAAACAGTTTAAACGTTGTTCCAGTCATGTGATCTGTATTTCTTCTTCAGCTCCTGTGAGAAGACAAAAACATCCAGTGGCTGTTGTTTATCCTTTCTATAAAGATTTGAAAACAATTCAGACTATTAAACTATAATAATACTACTAATATTATAGTTATAATAATAATAATAATAATCTAATATAATAATATAAGAGCAGTTATACCGGTAATAATATTACATAACCCGTCTTCTGTTGCATCGTTTCACTTGAACTCCTGTTACTTCTCATCCTGAAAAGGAGATCTAGACATGTCTCTTTATTTTTAAACAGTTTTTGTTAGTACAGTTTTACAGTTGATCATGTACTGTACTTCTACAAACTCCTAAAATCAGTGCCCTCAGAGTCTACCCACTTTGCAGTGCACCCTCACAATCTCCACATCCCAATAAAGTTGGTGACAGATCAGCTTTCTCTCAGTAGGTTTGAGGTATTTTATTTTTCAAAACTAATAAAGACAGCTTAGGCTGAGATATGTTTGAGTAAACCTCCACAAATTGTGGATCCTTTCCCATTTAGTGCATCGTTCTCAAACCCTGTCTCTAGTTTTGCTGGTAAACAAATAACTGAGGCTGAGGTATGTGTGAGGGTCGATCTCGTTGTCAACCTCTGCTAATGATGATGGTCCAGTTTTGAAGGTTTATAAAAAAGGAACTGGACACACCATGACACTACAGTTCAAGCAGACATGCCACAGATTAATCTGAAACTTTCACTGAAACTCAGTGAAACTTTCCTGCTGTTCTGCTGCTTTTCTCTGAAATTTCTGAAAAACAATGTGCCATCATTTTTAAAAAAAAATCAGTGTTCATTCAGTTGATTACAAAGAGGTGATGGAATAAAGACCTCGAGGATCTAACACTGGAATTAAGACCAGAGGGATTTACTATGGTTCAACAAAATGCTCAGAAAAATCTAACACCCCAGTCAGAGACCAAAAAAAGGTTATTAGAAAGTATAACGGCAACAAATAAGGTGAGAGAGCATCTTATTGGTTAATCTTATGAATTAATGAAGCTCCCTTTGATAAAACATGAGGTAAAACATATTCCACTAAGTAATTAATCTCACTCATTGCACCTCTCTGGTCACACCAACAACTTGAAAAAAACGTCCAGCAGACATTACAGTGTCTGGTGGATAATTAAAATCTGGACAGGAAATCCCAGTTAATATTAACATTCCATTACAGAAAGAGGTTAACTGAGAGGCAATCTGTAATGGACGACTCCTCTGGACCAATGTAAAGTGGATAATATGAGGTAGAAATATGTCAAGGAAAAAAAAACATTCATCAAATTACTGATTCCAATCAAGTCTTTGTCATCAGCTGTGAGTAAAGTGCATTCTTCTTAAGGTCAATGATGGATAAACACTGATTGGTGAACTGCATAACACTAGTTTGCATTAATGACAAACGGCAAACTATTTTGACCATGTTGAGCTTTGAAGCGGAGCTGCACACAAACCTTTATAAAGTCTAAACTGCTCCATAGAAGAAGATGGTTTCCAAACAGAAGCTGATACAAAAACACTTCTATGTAAACTGAAGGAGCTCCATTAGCACCAGAGTTAATTAGCAGCATATTTTTAACTCCTTCAGTGCAAAAACGTAAACTTTAAAGTTGAGGTAGCATTAAAACTGTAAGAACTATAACAAAGCAGCTGTTTACCCTATTACCTTCAGTTTATGGTTAGCATTTGTGCTAGCCACACAGTGTACCAATGAAAAATAAATACATTGTGTGAATAATGACAATATTGTGGTGTGAATAACAATCCAGCGAGGATGAACGAACATGTTTCAGATTTGGGATAAATAGTGTTTTTGGTAAAGTGATGATTAAACTTCTCTTTTCTACATGTTTTAGTCTAAACATAACAACATGGGATGCAGCAGGTCAGGGTGTAAAAATAATGAAAAAATCATTGAAAAAAACAAACAAACTAGGGAATAAAAGTGCATAAGTTTGTGTTAAATATGGCAGAGTGAAGGATGATGTAAGTGTGCACTGCTCTGTGGTACAGCTCTGAGGAATTGTGACAATACTTTAAAAAACTGTCAGCAGCCTCATTACAGTCAGAGGTGACCTCAGGAGTGATCTGTAATGGGCTGCTACTTCGCATAAATACACAGCAGTTATTTACAAAAAAGTACAAAAATCGCCACTATAAACAAAGCTGGCACTGCATATAGGCTGCTCCTCCCACTCCTCACTGGTGTCGATGTCTCTGCCACAGGTTTCTTGAAGGCAGCTGGGAAGACATTGAACAAGCATGAGTGACAGGATCAATAAATATGAACTTCTGAGAAAACCTAGGTGCTAGTTAATAAAATGGAGTGTTTGGTAGCTTAAAAAATGATGTCTTGGATAAGGGGGGAAAGACTATGTACTAGGATTACACAACACAAGTCCTTTCTTCCGTTTCCTTGGTGTGTGAAAACAATTTCCAAAAACCACAAACTGGCCACTGCACTCATTACATCTTGCTGCCAGGTTGGACCATTATTTGCCTTTAGAGTTGCCTCAGTTCTTCTTGTCATAGATTCAACAAGGTGCTGGAAACATTTCTATGAGAATTGGGTCCATGTTGACATAATGGCGTCACACAGTGACTGTAGATTTGTTAGCTGCACATAAATTATGTGAATTTAATTTTTTTAAAATCCAACATCAGTGTCTGACCTCACAAATGTACTTCTGGAAGAATAGTCAAAAATTCCCATAAACACTCTTAAACCTCGTGGCAAGCCTTTCCAGAAAAGTTGAAGCTGTTACAGCTGCAAAGGGTGGACTGACATCATATTAAACCCTGTGGTTTAAGAATGGGATGTCACTCAAGTCTATATGCACGTGAAGGCAGATGAGCAAATACTTTTGGCGATATAGTGTACAGCCCAGTTTGATCTTAAGTGGGCGGGGCTAGTGAAACTATAAAGCCGTTTAACCAGACATGACAGGAGTTACCCTCTCCATCATCAAAGCTTTCATTAATGATGTGCTAAACAAGGTATTAACAGTTTCTCACATCATACATACTCATGAGTTATGATGTTAAATGAAAGTGCTTCTGTACTTGCGAATGCTACCTGTTTCCACAATAAGCGCAGACTGATCACTGATCTCAGAGCAGTGAAACTGGAGCCAGCAGTAGCTTGGCTAGTGCAGTAATCTCCAGTTGTTTCTCTCTTTGATAGAGATTGCACCTTACCATTGTGCTCTTGTTCTGCCGTGCATTAAAAAAATGTATGTGCACATCTGTCAGGGTACCTGAGTGGTTGACCTTGTTTTTTTCTATTTGGACTTTTGTCACTGTTTAGTTTCCCGTGTATGTTTCCAGTTTTATTGTGATAACCTCTTGTCTTTGTGCATTATGTTTAGTTCTACTTTGTCTGGGTCATTAGGGTCACTAGTTAGATTTATTCCAGCTGTATTCTCACCTGTTTCCAACCCTCCTCATTATCCAGTTCTTTTAAGCCCTCAATGCCCCTGCATTTGGGTCCTCTCTCCATTTTCCACCCACTAAACGTGACAGAATGATGAGACCTGTGACTCGAACACGGAATGGACCCAGCGGACTCTGAACTATACGAGCTGCAGCAGTCAGCGCTTTCCTTTTTGGAAAGGAAACTGACGTGGAAACCATGGTTCATGCCTGAGTATGAGCACGTCTTCACTGGGACTTGTCTGGCTCTGGGAGGGTCCTCGAAGGCACTGCGCTCCTCCACCTGCTGCTCTGCCTGCACCAGAGGGCATTATTTGCTAATCTTCGGCTGCTCACTCTTCCGCCTCTCAGCACCCTGCATTTCTGCCTGCCACCTGTTCAGTACCCAGCTACATCCATAAAGACTGTTCCGCCCTCTGAGGCTTTCACGAATGACATTTACGCCTTCGAACCTGATCATTTCTCTCCTCCTGTGGTCATGCCAGAACCTCTCTCACTGCCTGTTTCTGCTCGCAAAGTGGTTCGGACCCAACCTACTACTACTACTTTAGTTTCTTGGCTTATGGTTGCTAGGGCACAGCCAGTCCCTGTCCTGGTTCCTAGAGGGGCTAGGGCTTAGCATGTCCCCGGACCCGTGCCAGTTCCTCAGGTGGGGGCAACTAGTGTCCAGCCATTGCCTGCTCCCATAGTGAGGGCAGCTGAGACCCAGTCCACTCCTTCCTGTACCTGTTCCTCGGGTGGGGAGGGCTGGTGTCCAGGGAGTTCCTACGCCTGTTCCTGCTCCTAGGGTTAGGGAGGCCAGGACCCAACCCATCCCTGTACACTTACCTGTTCCTCATGTATCTGTAATAAAACCTTCTTAGCCAGCCTGGAGTCCTGCATTTGGGTCATCTCTCCATATATTGTGAGTGTATGGGCATCAGCCAAGATGGCTTGTGAAACTGCTTACTTGTTGAATTCAGTTGTGTAAACCCGCAAAGAGCAGCAGGTCAGCTGAACACATCATGTACACTAAGAAAACCTACTGAAGCTCATATTAATTATGTAAGTTGTGATTATTTTCCCCATGCTGAGACACTACACAGATCTTAGGGTTTCCCCACATGCTGAATCCCACTGTAATGCCTGACCATACTAATTTTCCTGTTTAGGAGGTAAAGTTACTCTCTACAATGTAGGTAGCATGAAAAAATGTTTTTTTTCTATAAAATTTACTGCATGTATCCTACATAAACAGATTGAAACAGAGTACATTCATTACAATTCTAATATTATATTTTGATAATATAGCATGGGGTTTAGTTACCGTTTCTTTCAAGGAGATACTTTTAAAGTATTAAGTAATATTAAGTTGGTTATGTAGATATTTTAACATACAGTTTGTGAATTTCCCCAACCTGAAATGACACATTTTTTCTTTCTTTTTATTCATTTATTTTTTTACTGTGATAAAGCTGGAAAAATGTCCCTTAGTGTAAGAAACACAGTAATTGGGTATCCCTTGATTATCCAGGTCAAAATATTTCTTTCCTGTTTTGTTATTGTGCTGGATACCAACAAAGGAGCTGGTGATGTCGTCTTACCTTTAACATTGAGGTCACATGTTTTGTAGCTACTTTCTCTGTTAAGGACAATCATACAGTCATATGTCCCCGTGTCGTTAAGCCTCACATCAGTTAAAAGACATTCAAGCCGTCCTTTCCTGGCTAGCCGTGGATCACAATGTAGTCGCCCTCTGTAGTTCTCATCTGGGTACACTTCAGTGTCAGTCTCACTGTTATAGAAGAAAATCTGTGTCGTCCTTATCACATTCATTAGGTCTATTAGCAGGGAGTCAGGAGGCCTGTTGGTGTCAAAATGGAGCAGCCAGATCATTGTGATGTTAGTGTTTTCTTCTGCACGGTAGACCTCCTGTTCTGCACTCACAGTGAATTTAGTCTGACCTGCAGGGGTTAAAAAGAAACCAACACAGAATCATTAGGAGTAATTAAAAAAAATGCTCAAAACTAAATGAGTATATAAGCAAATACCGGACAAATCAAGCCTTTAGACTGGGCGTTTAAACTCATTAAGCACACTGACAAGCTCAGAATTTAGACTGCTCTAAAGAAAAGAAATCCAAATAAACTTTTTAAAGGTTTAAAATATGTACATGTCTGTATGTGTACATGTACACACCCTAAAAACAATCCATCAAACCTGTTACCACCACTTGATTAAACGCATGGCTGTAAGAGAAAAACTCAAATTTATTATTGAGATAAGTCTTCTGAGCTGTTGGGTTCTGTTGACTTAATAATTTTGATAATTACATCAACCTAATATTGCACTACCACATGTAAGTAATGCTACTATTTAGCAATGTCATTTAGCCATTTTGAACTTTAGCATATGAATGGATAAGACTTATATACATATATTATAAATTTTGCTATCTAATTTCAATCACTTTTTTTTTTTTTTTTTTTTTTTTTTTACCAAAGTTAGAAGCCTTTAAACTGTGAATACGTGTGTGAGAAGGGGTCCTGTAGAGTTGGTCTGTTTGCCTCACTCGTGCTGTCTTTATAAAACTGGCCTAACAAAACACTGTACATTATATTATATTGTAAATTATTTTGGTTACGCTTGTGATAAAGCTTAATTGAAGTATTGCTCTTGATCTTAAGACCAGTATCTATCACTATTACTTTTCTTGGAATAGTTGCGTTTTGGGGAATACTATGTTAATATGACAATATTAATAACATCAGAATCCTTTATTAATCCCTAACGAAATTATGTAAACAGTTCCCATACCAGGAGTCAAACCCAGGCCGCCTGGGTGAAAACCAGAAGGCCTAACCGCCAGACTATATGGGAATTTGTTAATAAGCTTTTAGTAGTATGATCCTGGCAAAAACTATGTGACTACTTGTCATTAAAACTTTATATAAGCAATGTGTGCTTTGAAAAGAAAATATTTGTGAAGCCTGGCATTTTTTTGTAAAAATGATCGAAGGTTCATGGGGAAATAACCACTGCAAGCCTTGAATCTACTTTTATGGCTAAACGTGACCACTGGACCCCAAAACTGATGGACGTAGTTTCATCAAGGGAAGTGAGAATCGGGCAGATCAATGACATGCTTCTTGACGTATGATAATTATTAAAACTTTGGCTTCAAAATTCAATTTGTTGGCAGTCACCTACTTATTTGAATACTTATAGTTTTTTTCTTAAATGGCACAATCGAAGTACCCATCCACTGAACCTGGGAGAGAAAGAAGAGAACTTTTTCATGGAGTTTGGTGTAAGTAAGTTAAGAACCTTGGGAAGAGAAGCAGGGTAGCATGGTGGTTAGCACTGTTGCCTCACAGCAAGAATGGCCTGGGTTCAGTTCCACTCCTGCTTCCTCTCAGAGTCCAAAGACAGGCAGTTAGTGGGGACAGGTTAATTGGAAACACTAAATTGCCCGTAGGAGTGAATGTGAGTGTGATTGGTTGTCTCCTGTCTATGTGTTAGCCCTGCGAGAGGCCCTAAGCCAGCACCAGTGCCCCCTGCCCGCGACCCTGAAAAGAATAAGCGGAAGCAAATACATGAATGGGAAGAAAAGTGACTGGGCTTCTTTAGGTTTCTTGAAGACATTTGACTTCTCAGTGTCTTTATGAAACTTAAAGGACTCCACTCGTTTTTCTTTCCAAGCTCCTTAAATTACCATGGCCTGAGAACCTTCACAGACATGGTGTGAGGAATTCAGCATCTTGAACAAAAATTAAATCCACACTGATCACAGTGTGGACTTGCTCCTGCAATACTTAAATTTGTTATGAGTCCTGGTGTCATCCTGGACAGCACTCTTTCCTTCACAGCACATACGTATAAATAATATCACTCGGTCTTCCTATTTTCATCTTCGTAATATTAACCTCCTTTGTCCTTCACTCACGCCAAACAGTACCGTCATTCTTGTCAATGTTCTTGTCACATCTCGTTTAGATTACTGTAAGCTTCCTCAAACAAGCCTTCATGTTGTTCTGCCCCAAGACTTTGGAATGCACTTCCACCAGATCTCCAGACCACAAACTCTCTCACCACTTTTAAATCATGTCTCAAAACCCATTTATTCAGAACTGCATACCCTTCATCATGATTCCGTCTTAGTCACTTTAGGTCACACATTGATCAATAATCACCCCATATCACACACATGTCAGTGGCCCGTTCAGCATAGATGTTGGGCATTGCAAAAGGCTGCTTAAAAATTGTAAATAATGAAATTAGGGCTTCACTTAATCATTTCAGTGTCTGCATGACAAAGTAGAAGTAGAAGAAGTAGAAGTAGAAGAGGGAAACAAATTTAATAACAAACTGGATATTTCTAATTAATTATTATAACTTGAGTTAGTTATATTAACCAAACATCTGCTTTGGGGGGTATACATATACATATATATACAAAAAACTTGAATTTTACAGTGTTTATTTATTGGATAAAATAAGTTAAATGTCACCGTTATTATTGTCCAGCCGGAACCAGGCCGGGGGTGTCAAAATTCAGAGGGTGCGTCCACCTGAGGACCCGGCCTTCGTGATCTAAGTGAGCCGGGTCCTCCAAAAGCCGGGTAGACCGGAAATAAGCGACTGTGAAATTGGACGGTCTAGCCTTCAGAATTACGTCACGAGTTCTCTCGGTGGAGTGAAATTCTGCCTTCTGCTCCTTTCTATCTAAAATATAACCGGACTGGCGTAAATTCTCGACCATCTCACACTTCTGTTCTCGACCATCTCACACTTCTGTTCTCGACCATCTCACACTTCTTTACTCGAAGAAATCAAATTATTGGTGGGGACAATTCAATAATCGTTGGATATTGGTGGGGACATGTCCCTTCCGTCCATGCCAAATCTACGCCCTTGCCGTAATTTTAAAAAATAAATAAGAACTACACAGATGATCTAAATTAATTAAGATTTAGTTAGGATAACAGTGTATGATATAATCCACTAACCTATTTTTTTTAGATTTGCTTTAACATACTGAAGAGTTTAAGGCTAACCTTGAAAAGCAGGTGTTTAAAAAATAAAAATTGCTGGTGTACTGATTGGTGACCAGTACACGCCTGGATCTGACATTAAGACTACAATCAATGTGGTGGAGGGAACAAAAATCCTTGAGGGACAGGACATGCCAAGGTACTGTGCTCTACACATGTGCATAATATATGCTCTCAATCTGAGCTTGAGATGTCACTTGGTTTAGAGCACTGACAGATTTTATTCAGAATATGTTGCTTTGAGTTTCAAAGTTCATTTAAAAAAAAGGCAGTGTTGACAAAAACAGAAAACAAGGAATGGTTGTTTTGTCAAAATGTTCATGAAATTGTGTCTCGACAGTTATTGCACTACCCTTAAAACTTTTTAAATTTTAATCCTTGTTAGTAAATGAACTCTGTTATGCACTGCACAATACTGTTAATGATGTGGTTATGAAAACTGTTTTGAGTCCTGTATGTGTAAAATTGATTTTAAACGTTTTTTTTTACTGCATTATATAAAAGAAAGATGCAAGACTTTAAGAAGTTCGGAGTGCATAGAAAGTTAACATGTACTGAACACTTGCTTGAAAGTAGTCCTTTTGCTAAATGTTTTTTGTAAGTGGTGTTAACATTTTACAGATTCAACACATTTGTTACTGTGGTGTTAAAATACATAAAGGCTGATTGTGTAAATTTGCTTTGATGACACAAATGATTTACTGAAGGCTAATGTGTTTATACATTTTGGGGAAAACAACATTTCTAGTTTATTTTCAATGTTTAAACATGAAGTGTTGAAAAATCTACAGTTACAAATAAAATCTTTAATTGCTTAGACAATGTTGAATTCATTTATTTAAGCTTAATTTATTTAATAACCTATTACAAATACAAAAACAAGAAAAAGCTAAAATAAATGATGATGAAGAAAATCAGCAAGTTAAATTTTTTAAATGATTAATTTAAAACTTTTGTAATGACTGTAATTAATTGCATAACAGATTAAATACTTTTAAATAATGTAGAAAAAAATTGTTAAGGAACATAATAATTGGTTAACTTAAAAACATTTTAAGGTGTTTACTCAAAAGCAAGTAAGGGTTCATTAGAATGACTTTTGATTGTAGAGACAAAATTCCCTTAACTTTATATAGTTTGGGGGTTCAATATAATTTTGAAATAAATTGTCGTAACTCAGAAAAATTAATTGAAACTGACATTTTTTTAGCTTACACATTTATTTTTAGAATGTGTATGCATTAGAAACAGAAACATTAGCAGCTACTCACCGACTACAGCACAGAAGAGAGTCACTGTTAATGCTGAGAGGAAGAAAGCTGTGCAGCCTGGCATTCTTCATTGAGCCCTAAAGTGTGAAACCGCAGAACGAGAACATTTAACTACATCATTATTTACAACATTCATTAAATAACTCATTTCACAGCTGCAGTAGACAATCAAGTATTGTATTATATAGTGCAGCTTAGATTATCAGCTGTTATCTAATACATTTATTCTGACACGTTTTTTTTGTTGTTGTTGTTGTTGTTTTTTATCCTTTCTGGACATCTGGCAGGAACACAGGCAAGCAACACATGGAAGGAGCAGAAAATAATTTAGGCCTAGTCGATGCAAATGCAAATGAGTGCAAGGTGGAGAAATGCAAACGACGTTTTTTCATTTAGTCGTGGTGATGTTTTCGTGGGTTTCAATTTCAGACCACTGTTGTTATAACATTTCCTTTAAAGCATACAGATGTCAGGAAAATCGGGAGATTTCATAACACTGTATGATGCAGCAGGCCTCTGCACAAATGTACTTACTGCCGTGTCTTTGTTTCCCGACTCGGACGCAGAAGCAGCGCAGGCTCAACAAAAAGAAACCCAAACTTTGATCGTTCTCTCAAACGTTCTGCGGTAGAGTCCACATTTCTGCTTATCCAGAGCTCAGACTTTATGTCAAGCTGCACATGGCTCCCAACATGGGGAATAAATAAATGACGCAGCTTTTCAACGAGAAAAAACTTTCATGACTTCCTCGTTAGTTCAGCCGAAAAGCCCTGCCCACCCTTTCAAATTTGCACACGTCTCAAGCCCGTTTCTCAGGTTTCCCCTAAAATTCATAATTACAGCTGCCCAACACACTCAATCAAACACGGTCTAAACACCGTATAAACTTCATCTTTATTAACTGAACAATCTGTAACAGCGTTTGACCATATTTCAAAATAATCACTAAAATATACTTTACATTTAAAGCATCCGGTCCCTACATCTATCTGTTGTTACATCTGTTTCACGCGTGTTTTGCTGTGGTTCCCCGTCATGTAGCAGGCGGGCGGGACCGTGACTTTCGGCATTTCCCTAAACACTTGTTAAATAGCGGAGTGGTAGACGTCTGTTGTCAGAGTATTGTCTGAGCCAGTGGTAATGAGTCAGTCGTGGTTCGTGTGGAAATCCTCCAGTAATCAAAGTGTTTTGGGATTCCTTCTCGCCTGTTTTCCTGTCACCTTGCTTCGCTGTCACCCCAGCCGTCCACAACCTGAGGATCACTTCCACGCTCCCCAATCTTCCTTACCGTGCTTCCTTCGTTTGTCTCCTTTGGATGTCAGTCATCCTGCCCGCCTACACTATCATCGACCCACGCCTACCCGCCACGAGGTCCACGCACCCCGTCCGAGTCCTCAGTAAATGTGTGACAAGTAAGCGCTCCAATTTTTAGACTGAAAAAAGAAGACTGACCACCTTCTTGGATTTATGTGTTTTGAATTTAAGTGTTAATTTGACTCAGTTGTTTAAGTTGCTGCCAAAGTAAAACATCTGTGTGCAACCGATGTCCACTATTGAAGTCTCTCACCTTTCCCCGTTTACTAACACTCGAGTGTCTCCGTGCGCGTGCTCCTTCGCCCCCTTATTGTTTTTGTGTTTTTCACTGTAAATAAATCTGTTTCACTACTACCAAGCGTGTCTGAGTGATCTGCTACCGGGGTCCACCTAAGTTATTTTTTAACAACCGTTTGATGCATGGTTAGGACACATTATTCAAAAATACTTTGTATACTCCTCATCCAGCACGTGGACGGACAGGAAGTTCATACAGTCTGGGTGAAATGAAATAAATGTAGCTGCAGATAGAGCATAGAAATAACGTTAAAGTGTCGAAACTTGTTAGTTGTTTGAGGAGTCACATGAGTATATATGTCACCAGTTTAATGTTTAATCAGAATCAGCAATAATAATGATGCTTTACTGCTTTGAATGGTTTCTGTTTTGAGATGTTCGGCTGCAATTTAGCAGAACAAACAACAAACACATAAAACAATATTAAAAGCTCATATTTCACATTTCCTCTTTTACCACAGTGGGAAGGGCCTTGAACTTTGTGTGTGTGGGCGTGTGTGTGGGTTGCGGGGAAGGGGAACTATGTGTTCTAACCAATGACCATAATTTAACTGTACAAAGTGTGTCAGTCTTGTCAGGCACAACCAGAGTTCAGCGAATTTATCCAAATTCAGTTCATTGAGGTTTTCAAAGACTTGGGTTTAATGTATATTGCCGCTATTATCAGTGGCGGCTTTTGATATGAGCCACATGGGCCGTTGCCCAGGGCTGCATCGTGGTGCAACATGCATCAAAAAAAAAAAAAAAAAAGTTGCCCGCACCCATACTGCCCCGACATCATGCCAGTGCATTCTGGCGATTGCCGAACGGTTTTCTATCGCCCATTTGCGTGGAGTAAGGGTGCCCTCCACTCATGAGGTGCGCCTGCTGCTTGCTGCACAGGGAGGAGAGGGGCGGGACGGCGGGGATGCTTTGGCTGGCTGGAGCGGCATCTAATAACCAACTAGCAAAATAAAACAAAATAAAAGCAAACCAACAAACTAGGGCTATCAAGGTTAACGCCGTCATCACGATTAAGGCGATTAGAATTTTTAACGCGATCAACCCATCTGCAGCGCAGAATGGACAAACTTTGAGGGAGGGAGTGCACCAAAACAGGCTAGGACCACCCCTGGCTATTATCTATAGCTGACCCGAACTGTGCGATTAGGAGGTTGAAGGTTTCACAGCCACGGGGTAAACCCCACAACGCCAACCTGGGGAATTTCACCCAGAGAATATCTAGTTTAAAACTCTGCAAATTACTAAGAAGGTACCCAGGTCTGTAGCACCTGAGACACAGGAGTGGTTCAGGGTGTAAAATAAACAATTTACTGACAGAAATGTAAAACAGACATCAGAAGAGCCAATAATTTATTTGCACGTGTACTGTTAGCTGATTCAGGCTTACCAGTGGGCGATGCATAAATAACCACAAACCACGGATGATCTTGCCACCATAGGGCAAGCAGTCACCTCCACTTTAGGCCTGTAGATCCTGAGTAAAAACATAACTTATTAATAGACTCAAAATCTGAAATCAAATACATCCTCTGTGATTAACCCTACTGCACAAACGTACTGGTGACCTGCAGCTAATAAAAGGGCATCATTAAGCATTTATAAATCAATCTTTCAGAAACCAAACACTCAAACTACCAAATAAATTTAATCTTCAGTTTAGAGCAGATGACCTATTGATTAGTACTGTGAAGATGTTACAGACACAAACTTCACTAATTAAATAACTTACATTAAAACACATTAGTAGCTTCCATAGATCCCACATATGGTTTAAACACTATTTTTAAAAGGAGACTTCAAAGACCCAAGTAAAACACACAGATCAAATGTTCTGGGTCACCACAAAAATCTAACACAAAAAGCTGACTCTAAAGCAAATTACTGCCCAGTTACTGAAAGGACAGGAGGAAACCCAAACAAAATGGAAAAGAGGCAGCAAAGGCCAATAGTAAGCTTCTGCAGCACCAACCCTTGAACACAACTCTTTACTGCTGAGTGCAATAACTGAATGTACGGCACAAAATAAAAACATACTCGTAATCCACGGGGGGAAGACTTCAGAGGAAATAATCCCCATGTGATCTCTACAAAAGCAATCAACCGAAAATAAGTAGAAATAAAATAAAACAAAATAACACCAACTATTGATAGTAGGACCGTATAACATGACTGGTCACTAACCAGTCATTAGCAATTAGCAAATGTAATATTCATTCTGCTTTGCATATTTCACCCAGCCCAAAAGTCACATTTACACAGCATACAACAAAGTCAAGTACACTTATTAGTAAAGGCAGAATTGTATTACTGCAGCTCATAATGGGCCAAAGTGTTGGTGTCATCTGCAAGCAAAGAAGTCCAAATGTGACTTAATGGCGTTAAAAATTTAGGCGATACATTTCCTCATGGGGGTCACTGAGACACAGTCACTGAGAAATGTCTGAGAGGTCATTCATCAGGGACACATGTGTGAGTTATCCTAGTTCAAAACCATGTTTTAAATCAAAGGTGGGGAATTGTACGGTGATGAGGCCCACACAGGGACAACTGTAAGATTGTTCAGGTGTATGAAGCTCATTCATCTGATGCTCAAAGTTATTTCTCTTCTTTATAGCATGGTAGTTAAAAATAAACAATGTTCTTGTG
>CAKLIZ010000607.1:41023-53088 GCA_922035795.1 Oreochromis mossambicus
AATCATCAATTCATCAGGATCAATAGCATGTCTTTATGTGTATTAACATATACATGTGCTGTAACCAAAGACTGATTTGATGTAATGAATATAATATAATGAATTATATACTTTTTGTTACTTGCATTTTACTTTCATTGATATATTTTGTATGAATTTTCTGTCTATGTTCTATGTATCATATGGCAATAAAAGATTTTTTTTTTTAGAAAATCTGTTTTGAATCTAGTTTTTACAAGCTGAATTTTAATGAATTTTATAATAAGTAGAAATCTTAACCCAAACATTAATGGTAATAGAACCCATCTGATGGGTTTTGACTTTCGACCCAATTTGTCAACTTCAAACATCGGTCAATTTAACCCAATTTTTTGGTAACCTCAACTTTACAGATTGGTCAATATAACCCATTTTTTTGGATAATTATCCTAACCCAGTGTGCTGGGTCAAACCAATAACCCAACCCTGATAAGTTGAACAACCCAGCATTGGCTTGGTCCATATTTCACCTGTACTGATTGGGTCATTTTTAACCCAGCATTTCTAAGAGTGTATCTTAATTGCCCCTTGGGGATAAATAGTCTTTCTGATTCTGAAAGCTCGAGACGGAGTAATACTGGAAGAACATATTGTAGAAGAATGCAGCACATAACAACTCTGCTAGGTGGGTGGGTAGTGGATCTAAGAGCAGACCACAGCATCCTCCCTGAACAGTTTCAGACATCCTAGAAGATGTCTCAAGCAAGAAGAGTTTGACATCACCAGGGCCTCACATGATTCACACCTACTGGTTTAAGAAGGTATTTGCACTCCATGATCATCAGGCAGCATAAGGTGAACTGTCTGCTAATGGTTGAGATTCACCGAAAATGGGGAAGTGAAGGCTGAACAGTCCCATAAACTACAGAGCAATAGCCTGCCTCAGCACAATATAGCTTCTGTCATGCATATTGCTCAATGAGCTGGACCTATAAAAGAAAATGGCAGCAACACCAGAGGGGGAGACCAACGGCTACTGGTAGACAGAGCAGTCACTGAACAGAGCACACTCTCAGACTGTAAGGCAAAACTGATAAAACTATGCAATATCTAGATTGACAACAAGAAAACCTACGACTCAGTGCCCGAAACATGGTTCCTGGAGTGAAGAGAAGTCTACAAGATCAAAAAAGATCCTAAAAGCCTTCATCAGGAATTTGATGGGGATGTGTCGAACTAGAGGCAAACTTTAAGACAGTTCCACAAGTCACTACCAAGTGTGGGATTTACCAAGGAGATGGTGTTGAGGAGTACTTGGTGAGGGCTAGTTCTTTTAGGTTCAGCAGCTAACAAGATGGTGGATCGGTCAGGATACAGGAAGGAGGACAAGAGGCTTCCACTTTGCTGGATTGTCACCGCCAGCTGTTTTATTGCCACCTAGATGCTCAGTGTTGACAGCAGTCTGTAGTAACAAACAAATTGCCATGAGTATATAAATATATACAACAACAGCTCCACTAAGATAAACATAAAATATTAAATGAAATAAACCAACACATCCATCTGAATATATACATAACATAACATATGACTCGAACTATGCCAATCTTACATCTCTGGCTCCAAACACAAAAAAGGACAGAATTAAACACAGTGAGAATGTCATACATAGCAGAAACAGCCACTCTAACTGTGAACAAAGGGGCTTTGGCGCCATCGTGTGGCCGAATAAAATTACTACATAATGCTGGCAGCCAGCGGCACATGCCTCTGATCACGAGATGAAAAATGCGCTGCTACAACGCGGTAGAAAGTAACTAAAGCCGCGGCAAACATCAGGATCAGAAAATAAACATAATACATTTTTAAGGAAACTTACTTCCAGTCATGAACTGAACACTCGGAGCATCACAGTGAAGGAAAGTGAAGGAAGGCAAACAGGAACACACCTTACGTGATGAGGCAAACAGAACTAACACGGAAAACCAAGCTCCCCTTCTGCAGTAGCAGCGCGGTACCCCAAACTTCTGCCTACGTCATTTCCCGCGACTCCACCCCACACAATATTGCAGAACATCGACATAAAATCTCAGAGCCTTTTATACAGATGACCTGTCCCCACTGCTGTTCTGCATAGGCCTGAATGCCCTCAGTGAGATCACTGACAAGACTGACTATGGATACTGGATATGGAAGGAAGCAAGCATCAACAACCATCTCTACATGGATGACATCAGGCTGTATGCCAGGAGTAAATGACACATCAGTTCACTGATCCACACCATGAGGATCTACAACAATGACATTGTAATGCCATTCGGACTGGAGAAGTGCAGTTGGACAGTAATAAAGAGAGAAAACGTAGTCAAAACTGAGGGGATCTGACTACCAGAAGGCAACATTGCAGACATCGAGGACAGCTACAAGTACCTGGGAATCCCACTGGCAAACAGGAACGATGAGGCAACTGTGAGCTTGAGGGTCCACACACATATAAGTGTGGGACAGAATAGATGCACACACAAAAAAAGAAAAGAAAAAAAAACAGTAGCTTTGAGGAAGACACATCCTGTAGTTTTGGATACCTGTTTTCATCTCACATTGTCTTCCTGAGTGGATTACTCATAATAGAAGTGAAATAAAGCTAACGCTAAATGTAAGTGAGGATATTTCTCCCTGCAGACATGCTGATGGATATCAGGATTACTGATCATGCTTTAGTAATAATCATAGTTATGTTTATGGTGTGATGCACATGTAGTAACCGCCTATGTTGTAAACTGTTTAAATGTGTTTGGGAAAATAAAAAACTTTTTATCGCATAAAGTAGTGCTGATTGCATTTTGCAGACAACTGCTCTATCACCTGATTGCGCTGCTCAGTCCGGTGAACCACCAACACACCTGACTCAAACAGGCTTTCCTTCACAGTGTCCAAATTTATAAATTGCTTTACATACTTAAACATTACAGCTAACAAGTTTGCTTTTTCAATTCATCTAGTAAACAAAGAACAACTACTTAATGCTTCATAGAGTGTGAATTGTCCCTGATTTTTAAGATAAAATTCATTGCAGCAAACGCCAATAAAAAGTGACCTTAAACTCAATTCTAGCTGTATGTCCTTGTTTTCCACTTATTCTGTCACTCGTACGCTAAAATAGGCAAATTCTATTAGCAGCAACCAACCAACCCAGTATGTAATTTTCTGTTGTTACGGCCCTAGCAGGGCCTCCTCCTGAAGTTGCCCTTATGTGGGTGTGTCCTACCATATCTCCTGCCTTAGGTGCCACCTTTTTTTCTGTACAGCTGACTCCCATCAGCAATTCGAAGTACTTAAGGCTAGAGAGAAGAAACAGCTCTTTAACCCTTTGGGGTCCAGGGTATAATTGGCCATTTTTGACTACTTTTGATTTGACCTCTACATTTCACCTTTAAAAACTGTTTTTCTTCCCTTGTTTGGTATATTTTTTTTTCAGCACAACCTCACATGTCTGAATTTACTGTTTTTTTTTTCATTTTGACATACTGTATTAAAACAATATCTAAAAATCAGAAAAAAACCTAAAATCTTTTTTTTTAAAGTTTTTTTTTTAACTGTAACAACCACAAATATGTTTAATGAATCATTTTCATAACTCGAAATGCAAATATAAATTGTAACCTGCTAATTAATCATTTTTTAAATGTTTAAAGTAGACATGAAACACCACCTACATGTAATTTACACCATGGAGTCCTGCTCTCAAAACTTGTCCCAGATTTAACACTGTCTTTGAAGCTGGATTTAATAAATAAGTGTTTAAAGCTTTTAGAACATTTTTTAGCACCATCTTTTACAAGGCCTGGCAACTTTGTCAGTTTGAGAACCACAACTGACTATTCTTAAAGCAGGCCCTTTTTGCTTTGAGTCTGCTTTCTGTTTGAGTTTCAGTTTCAAACAGTTAGCAACAAGGTGGCCAGGTTTGTGGCAGAAAAAACATAGCTTTGCTTTGGAACTTGAAACCATAACTGTATCAGCCTTGCTGGCTGGCACACTCCTAGCTCTCCAAGATGTACTATGGTGAGAAGGGATGTCACATTCTACAGCATTTATTTCATCAGTTAGGGTAAACTCATTTGGCAGCCTGCTGTAAAGTGGAAACCCTTTGTTCACTTAAATAAAAAGCAATACACTCAGGCACAGAGTTCCTAAATTTCTCCACAAGCATTAGCTCGAACCCAAATCATTAGCCTGGCTTGCAGAGCACTTCCTTTTAAACAATTTTTTACAGTAATGCAATAGTTACCTTCCCTAGTAATTAATTACTTGTATAATATTGTAACTCAGTTACTAACTCAGTTACTTTTTTGAAGAAGTAACTAGTAACTATAACTAATTAATCTTTCAAAGTAATTTGCCCAACACTGATGTTAGGTGCAAAGAGCATAGAAAAGAGGTTTTGTGCAGCCACTCTTAGACTGAGGTTAAGTGAGGGAAAGAGTTTTTTTTTGTTTTTTTTGTTTTTTTCATTTTTAGAGGTACTTTTACACCAGGGTACTGGGTTTTCTCATTAGCAGAAATGCTCAATAGACAGAAAAACAAGAACACAACCCTAAAAGAAAATTACTGTTAGATGAGGGAAACGGCCTTGTTTTACCCACACCGTGGGTCAAGAAGGAGTCAGACAACCGAACATCCGTGCAAAGAAATATTTATGTTCATCCTGAGAGGGAGGGTGGAGCTTGGAGGAGGCAACTTTAAGTTTGGAGCTGACAAGACTGGCATTGCTTCACTTGGTTCTAGCTAGACTGCTGTATCCTTCCAAAAAGAGCATTTCAAAGAAATCGTTAAAAGCCTAAAATTAGACATTTACGCCCATGATGTAAACTTCTGACCACGTTTATTTAAACACAGTCGTGAAAAAGCGAGCAAATGTAGGTCAGCTGCTGTTTGTAACTTCCAGATAACCTGTTATGTCAGCTACTACTGCAGTCATCCTGTTGCTTCTACTCAGACTCTATTATCTTGTAATATTGTATATACATCAAAGGTTTACATGACTGATGAAATACACATTGCTCCACATGTTATACATATTATCACGCACATTATTAACTTTCTAAGCTCATTGAATACAATAATAACGTAATCACCATCAGTGATAAGAAAGCATTTTGATTTAACAAAGGAAAGCTTTCTTCCTGCTCCATGATCAACCTCCAGCTGTTAAATGTTTCCTCAATATTACTGTATGTAACAACAAAGTTAGTTTTTTAAGATGAGACAGGGGTCCAATCCCAAATCTTTCCTTACACATTTCCACAGACTTGAGTTGTCACAGAATTAGCATCTGTGGGACAAATAGGCTTTAGAGACTGAGGCATTACAGTTTTTATGACACTTGGTTGTTGGCTTCTTTGACCCTCGGAAACTAATCTTAGATCAAAAAAACAAAAAAACATGATCCTGCTTAGTTGTGGTGAACAGTAACCATTGACCTCAACTTGGATGTTTTGGACATCAATACTTTGCTAAGTTACAAGCATTAGGAAATAAAACATCTTAAACTTTAGCTGAACGATGAGAAAAAATCATGCTCATGGTCTCTCAGATAATGTTAAAGGTTTAAATCTCATGTGATGACAAAGTTAATTTTACTGTGTCTGTAATAAGGTTATTATAGGAAAGTAAAATAAATCTAAATCCACTATTTGTAAAAAGAAAGAAATAGCCCCCAGCTTCAGTCTTTACAGAAAAATGGTTACATTTATAGTTGAAAATGGTTATAAAGAACTCTATATGACTACTCACCATCTTTGTCATAATATTGATACTAATAATAATGACTGAAAAAAACTAAAACATTTAAACTGTGTACTAAACAGAATTCAAACTATGAGTTCAACTCTTGTCTGTAACAAAAAAAAACCAAACAAACAAAAAAAAAACAGGCAGGCAAAAACTAACTGCTGTGATCATTCTGCCTCTCTATACAGCTGAATGCGCTCTGATCTCCATTGACTCATCAGAAATCTGCTGTGGATGCAATTCCAAACGGTTCTCAATTCCAAAACACTTACGGAAAGGTCAAAAGGTCAAAGGGAAAGTAGCGGACACAAGCTCAAAGGTCATCGATCAAACTCGCAATCTTGCGTGACATAATGTGTGCTGGAACAACTACTCCAGAAACTTTGTAATGAACAACCCTACTATGGAGTTGTTGGCTGTAGCTTATGAAAAGGTGGCAAAAATATATATAATTTAATTTATTTTTTTCAGATAGAGAAATCAATAAATTTAGAAATGAACACCACCTAATGCCCCTTATATTTAAACCATGAATTAAAATAAGTAATAATAATTAGATATTATTAAAGTATAGTGGTAATTGTTTTCTGTATGAGCAGTTAAATTACAGCAATTTAAAATGCTTTAAAAAAATATTAAAGCCATCAAAACAACTGAAAACAGAGTTCACGTCCCACATAACTATATTCTCAACTGATGTTTCATTAACATCAGAGCCAGAGGTTCCCTACATCTTGTAAAGGACAAACAGTCTTTTTGTGCAAGATTTTCCAGCAGTCACCTGAACAATAGTGAGGAAGTCAGTGTAAACATGTGAGAGTAAAAGTTCACTACATCAGTTTCAAACTGACTCTGAACCGCTCAACATTTTTAGTACTCATCTATACTCAGTCATCAAGGTTGGGAAAGTTTCTGGAATCTCCATTTTAAGATTGCTGGTCTTGATCTCTTGAACCCTGTAACTCACTCAGAGTCACACAAGTCAGATACGACAGACATATACCCGCTGTGCAAAAAACCAAAAACAAAACAGGCGTTTATGCCTAGCTACAAAAACATTAACAAACAAAATAAAGAGTAAAATAAAAATAATAATATGAATATAAAACATATTAACAGATATTGAAGTCTTCCAAAACACGCTGACCAACAGATCAATACTGTGCCACAGCAACTCAAAGTTGACAGCAGCCTCTATCACTCTCTCTGTCCGTCTCTGTCTATCTCTCATGTGCACAAACACACACACACACATATACAGTAAGTGAAAAATAATCAGTAGTATATAGAATCAATCCGGCTTTTGATCAGCATCATGATGCAGACTGAGGTCGGGGATGGACACATTTATCGAAGCTCATTCTATGAACTCACACCATCTTCTTCAGCGAGGCTGCAACAAAACAGACTGAGCCTTTGCAGAAGTAACATAAAGAAAAGTGTAATGTCTCTAACAAAAAAGTGAAGCCCATTAAATACAGCTCCTCACACACTGGCTGATGGCTCACTGTATAACAAGTGTTCCAGCTTCTACAAATATCACACACATGTAAAAGTCTGAGTGCCGGATAAACTACTTACCCACCAAAACTTTCAGGTTTACACTCGGCAATGTCACTGACAGCACTGCTCAAATCCAAAGTTTGTCACTTTCTATTGAAACTAATGAAAGTCTGCAGAGTCATTTCTGCTCATGCTGCTTCTTTTCTCTTTATCAAAGACGGAAACCAGGACGGAGACAACTTCCCCTTTTGGTAAACATATTTGGGTTGCGGGTTCTAAGAGGAAAAAAAACCCCACTTGAGCTGCCATTTTAGTGAGCATGGGAAATCACAAGCAAGATTTCCTACAACTGCTTTGACTGCACAGACTAGTTTGCAACAACACCTTTGTTTTTGTTTTATGTTGTAAGCATTAATTAATGTTGAATTAATGGTGATAATCACAGATGAGAATTGTTAATGGTTATGATGCCTATATGTGGATATAGATAGATAATAATATAACTGCCGGAAAGTTTGAGCTTCACAATCAAATCACTAAAGCTTCATGTGTAACAGTTAAAGCTGTCAAAGTGCAGATGGTGGTGACCTTCGACTTTAAGGGAAGACATTTTATGTATCAAGAGTTCATATCAACTGAGATAACTGTGATACCTTTGCTTATGTGAGCTCTAATCATTTTAATCACTGTTAACATCACAGTCTAGGAAGTGCTCTGCTCTACTTGTTCATCATCTGTTGATCAGCTTGCCTCTACTTATACTGAGAGCAAACCTTCAGTCGTCACCTGAACATTGAACGAACTGCTGTACTGCAACGTCCTTCAAGCCACAAGTCTTCTTCTTTGTTTCCTAGAGTCTGTTCCTTTGTCAACTGTGAATGGAGACACTGTATTTCACTATAAGACAAACCCGCTTTGAGCACTTTGTAAATAGAGACTGTGGATTTTTCATTGCTCGAAGATTCTGTAAATGTTATCTTTTCACAATCTCTAATAATAAACTCACTGAGTCTGAAGTCTTGAGTGGGGCCTGCACATTGGTTATGATACTAAAAGTTACTCCACACATTGCACAGCTCATGAGATTCTATCAGCATATTTAAGCTTTTTTTCTGAAGGCAGCATGTGGTTCTCACAGATGCAATTCAAGTCACCGCCAACAAACAGATATTCCTCACCACTTAAGTGAAGTGATATCATTTCACTTAAGACAGTTAAGAAAACAATGGTGATAATTGGAGTGTATTTAGCACGTTGAAAAGGCAAAATGAAATAACTTTACTGATACAACAAGAGCATTTGTCATCTTTGCCTAAAATGGATATCTAGGTTTTTGATTGCGATCCATTAGAGTATGACTCACTTATGAGAGATTTTGAAAACAGTGTTAAAAGTAATTTTAAGACAGTCTGCATTTTCTTGAGCAATTAACTAGAGGTTACCGACAGAAGATAGTGAAGAATATGTGGATGATCAGAGGATGCCACTTCAGAATTATAGTTTATTTTTTAGAGGATGCTGTAAAACTATGAATGACGTGCAGTACTTGTATGATTTGGATACACCAGCTAATATGCTAACAATTATTAAGAAGTTGCCATAAGGGATCGGTGGAGGACTACAGCCAGTGAAATAGAGAGATTTAATCAAACAGTCACAATCAATGATACTGCTAAATTTGTAGAGAGACAGGAAAATATTCTAGGAGATCCTGTATTTGGAAATATCCATCCATCTCCAGTCTCAAATAATAGTGTAAAACAAGTTACTTTGAGGTCTAGAACAAGGCAGTTTTGGTATTAATGTAACTGCTGTGGAGAATAAGACTAACATTAAGACAAGGGAAAGGAAACCAGATGCTGTTTCAGAGATCAAGAAAATATATCTTTGATGTGGATTTGGTCACACATTGGAGTTGTGTGCTCTATTAGAAAGGAAAATGGGGTATGCTTTGCTTGCTTGTGTATTGGGCACATCAGCAAGGATTGAAACATATTTCATGCAAATTGTATCATTTGAAGCATCTCCAAATGCTCCATATTCATTTAAAAGGGGGGAGAAACAGAAACGATGGGAAAAAAGTATTTTCCTGAATGTATCATCATCATCATCATCATTGTTTATTTATATAGCACTTTAAAAACACACCTAGACCAAAGTGCTGAACAATACAACTATAAATAATAGTAATAATAAAGTCATGATGTAGTCATGATGAACAGCTTGCTTTGTCCAGAGAAAGCCAACAATTTATGAAGGTGGTCACTAACTCTTGTTAATGGTCACTATCAGGCTGCATTGCCACTGAAAAGGAGTCAGCAAAATATACCAAACAATAGAAAGTTTGTTGAGCAACGTACTCAAAACCTAAAGAGCAGGGTTAAGAAAGATCCTTTATTTCAACATGTATCATCATTTTATGGTACCAGAAGAGGATGTCGATTTGTTTCTTGTGGTGGCCAAATAGTCACTGATAACTTCAGGA
This sequence comes from Oreochromis mossambicus, assembly GCA_922035795.1. Lineage (NCBI taxonomy): Eukaryota > Metazoa > Chordata > Actinopteri > Cichliformes > Cichlidae > Oreochromis > Oreochromis mossambicus. Next base: position 50,781 of record CAKLIZ010000607.1, read on the forward strand.
TGTGAATGCACATACGTTTTGGTGCAACTTCATCACTAAGTGTTGCTAACTTTGCCTTGAGACAGTGTGCAGAAAATAAGGACTAGTTTCATCAGGTGACTATTCATAAAATCTTTATTATTTTTAAATGTGAATGACTGTCTCATATCAGCAGCCAGTGAAAGGTACGCAGTTATGCTGTACCAAGACGTTGTTTCCATTTGGTCTAAAGGCGGGTTTAAACTGACAAAATGGATAAGTAATCGGCATGGATCTGGACCATGACTTGCTTCCTCTGGACAGAGTGTTATATATAAGTTGTTTTGTAAACACTTCTAGCTGTCTGTCAGAGGACATGACCTATCTTCTCACTGGCATGCCAGGGACTGGGACTTCCTGGAATCACTAAGAGGAGGGACGTATCACAGAGAAGGTGCCTGGCTTTCTACGGGTTTTAAACCAAACTGAAAACCCCTCCGTCTCTTGCTTCATGTCTGCCAGTTAAAAGAAGAAATAAAAACAGTAAGTATTTTATTTTTAAACTATTTATATTTTTAACTATTTTTATGGCTTACTGGATGCATCTGTTGCTTTGCATTTTTAAGAAAACTGTAAAAGGTCTGACTGTTTTTAAAAATAAAATATATGGCCTAATTATCATTAGCTGTGATATTTTTTATTTAATAATTGTACCAGAAAATGTTGATGTTCAGTCCAGACCGCTGGTATTGTTTGATTTCAGAGAGATAGTCCTACTCCTTTTCTCTTGTCTTTTTACCGTCATTTTATACAAAGCTGAACAAGTGATGATGTCATTTCTGATTTCACTGTAATGTGAGAACTCAGTGAAACTCAGTGTAATATAAAGTGTAACACATTTTATGAGTTACACTTTATATTTTGCTGTCACCATGGAGAAAACTTGTGTTTCCCTTTGTCAGTCTCTGCATCCCTGATAGGAAACTTCTGCAGCAGAAAAGTGGCAAGAAAAACAAAACAAGATTTACTCCATTAACAAATCACAAGGTTATTATAACAACTGTCTGAAGACTTTGTTTACAATACAAAAAATCCACAGGTTAGCATGAAGGAACTGACTGTTTGTACTCAGGAGGAGTACAGGTGCAGCACTGAGTTGAGCTGTTCACCATAAACTCTCTAAACACTCAGTGCCCAGAACTAAAAATCTAACTAAATACAAGTTAATGTTCTGTTATTCTTCAAAGACTCTGTTTTATTCATTGCTCTGTTTAATCATTTGTATGAAACAAAGGGGTGTCATAGTTTCTGGGATGATCTGACCAAGTGTTGATGTGGAGGACCCAAATGAAGACACTTAGAGACAGTTTTATGTTCTTGGAGATAATTTTAAGCATGAAATACAAAAAGAACCAAAATCCACAACTTCCACAAACAAAACTGTGAAAGGCACAAGAAGCTTTATAACACTGGGGAAATGAGATGGACAGAAAAAGGACAAAGCCACACTGGCACAATATATACACAGAGGGAGATTTAGGGGAGTGGAGACAGCTGGGAAACAGAACAGGAACAAATTAAACATGATGAGATAGGGGAAGCCAAACCAACCATAATGCATGAGACAAAGGACTGGCAAAATAAAACAGGAAGCTATTAACACAGAGAGTAGTAAGTAATAGGCTAAACAGACATGAGCCCAAGACAGAGTGAGAAGAGAAAACGATGAAACACAGGCAGATGAACATATTGACAGGAAGAGAGACAACACATAGAGAAAGAAGTACAAACATATTAACTTCAATCAGACAGCCACAGAGACAAGATTCGGACAGATTGGACACAAAGGGAGCCAACATAGACAGGAACAAAGACCCATAAATAAAAAACTCAGCAAACAGACCATAAATCTTATTATCATTATACTTTTAAAGAAATACATAAACTCCAATGTCACGGGTTACATGTATCCAACCTAATTAACTGTACATAAATGTATACTTCTTCCTCTTCCTCTCGCTATGTATAGAAGCCAAATACATATGCTGACTCTGACTATATGTCTATAGCTGGGAATGTGTCTTTTTATGTGTGTGTAGGCATGTGGATTTGGATGTGTGTGTGTGTCTGTGTGTGTGTGTGTGTGTGTGTGTTTCTGTTTGAAAAGAAAAGCCTTCAAACACATACAAAAAAATCGCCGTTTCCCTCTGGTGGACAAACTCTGTAATTACAACATGTTTCAAAAAGACTTCAAGCCTTCTTTGATATTTTTGCAGTTCCTCATTATGTCTGTTCGTAGATGCTGTGATGAGTGAATGAAGTCAGACTGTAGATTTTCCTTCTTCTAGCT
>CAKLIZ010000607.1:58088-76713 GCA_922035795.1 Oreochromis mossambicus
GGGGTATGGAATGTAGTCTGTTTCTCCCATTTATCAGTACAAGGTCTTCTGCACACAACATTCTCTTCATGATTCAGCAGTATGAAATGTCAAGAAACAGTGTAACACATTCAACAGTGTTGAGTAATACAGGTCAATCCAATAGATCTAATGATTTTCACACTCTTTTAAGTCAGAAGTATAATGCAAACTAAAACTACATACTGATCACACACTCTATATTAAAGGGTATAATATGATCTACAGCAGTATCATAATTCAACTACTTTGATTACATATATAAGGTAACATATGATAACAGAATAATCTCACACCAATTAGGGGCTCTGTTGGCTCTTAGGTGACGGTTTCCTCGTGGCTGCGTGCAGTGGGGCTAGGGGAGGGTCTGTGCTGACGGACGTGGGTTACTGACCTGGTAGCCTGGCTGCCCCTGGGTGGGTCCGGGACGGGCGTGAGGTTCTGGGTGCGCTCCGTCTCTGGGCTGGGCATCAGGGGCTTGGGTCCTGGTTGGTGTGTTGCCGGGGTTGTGGGCGGGTGGGTGTATGGGGGCCCAGTCCTGGCACAGGGTGCCGCCTGTGCATCGAGCCACCTGGGGGGCTCTTCAACTGGTGGGGGAGGTTGTCACATCTTGCAGGAGCTTTCCTCTCTTCAGGAACTCTCTCTGCAGGAGGGGGAGATACAGGAGAGGTGGAGGAAGATCTCAGCCTGGGCGTCTATTGTCTTGTGTAGACCTGAAGATGAGTGGATGATGGGGTGGGTGCAGTTTTCTCTGTGGTGGGGTCGGGTGGACTGTCCCGGGCTTTGTGGGGCCGGGCGGCGCTGCTGCACTGGGCCCCGGTCCAGATTGGCCTGGGTCCCCTTTCCCTGGCGGGTTGCAGAGTATGGGGGTGCCTACCGGGGTCAGCGGAGGAGCTGGCCCCAGGGAGGGGTCACTTGCCCCTCCCTTCCTTCCCTCCCCATCTCCAGCTGCCTCCCTCTTCCCGCTCCACCTGGGTGCAGAGGAGGGGAGGATTCAGTCTTTTTCAAAATAAAACACTGTTCAGAGTCTGATAATAAATAAAATAGAAATAAAGTAAGTTATTTATTTTTTCTGTGCGGTATTGGAGACCACTGTCTTAGATGATGATCAGAAATAACTCCGTGGTTCCAGAGGCTTCAGCTTGGCTCGCTCTTCCAGCTGTTACGAGTTGTGGTTCAGTCCAGAGGAAGCTCTGTGTGTCTCAGTTTGACAGAGACTATGCAGACTTCCAGCTCCAGGTTCAGAGTGTGTTCCACTGTCTTTGGTCTCTGCTGGACATCTGGTTCAGCCGGTCTGTCTCTGTGAGTTCACACAATTAGAACTGAAACAATGTGTCTGGATTCAGACGTAGAGATGGCTGGAGCTGTTGGCCATGTTTGAGTCAGGTCCGCTGGCTCGCTTGGACCTGAGGCAGTACTACCTCCTGCTGCAAATTCCAAGATGGCGCCGCATATGGATGCCCTGGTACTTCAGTGCGTTACTTCTGTTTTGTTTTTGTGCATAACTTGTGTGTCTGGGCACTCCTCTGGATATTCTTACACCAGAGAAGAGTTTCTTAACTACAGGACTACAACACCTGTGGATTTACTTCCAATATTTGTCGCATCTGCGGCAGATTTACTACAGACTTTGATCAGGTAAGTGAGACGCCAAAGGAGAGGAAAGCGAGCCGGCGCACTCGTGTGTCTGAGGAGACGCGGACTGCGAACTGCTCTTCCTGGGATCTTCCTTTCCAACGTAAGCTCACTCCGGAATAAGATGGACGAGCTTGCCCTGATGAGAAGCATGAACAGAGACTTTGCCTCCTCCCAGTAGCGGTTTTAGATACGGGCGACACGGGCGGTTGCCCGGGGCGGCATCACGGGCATCGGCAAAAAAAAAAAAATTGCTCGTACTCATGCTACCCCGACATCATGCCAGCGCATATTGGGAATGTCATAGGCACCGATCGGTTTTCTATCGCCCATTTGCTGGGAGTAAGGGCGCCCTCCGTTTGCGAGGTGCGCCTGCTTGAGGCACAGAGAGGAGAGGGCGGGGCGGCGGGGGATTCTCTGGCTGGCTGGAGCAGCATCTAATAACCAACTCGCAAAATAAAACAAAATAAAAACAAACCAACAACACGAAAACACCAGACATTATGATACAAAGTTATAATTTGCACCGATGTTTTTACAAAATTCTATACGCTAAAAGTGAGCGCGAGAGCCCTCGGTGCGCCTGCGCGCTGCTGAAGTCAAAGTAAACTTTATTGTCATCTCCGCTACATACAGTCCAGTATATAGAGAGACGAGACGACGAGGCTCCAGTTACAGCAGTGCAAGTAAACAAACAATAAATATTTAAGAGTAAAAAAATAAATATACACTTTAGGACTTGGGGTAAAGGGATCAATAACAACTTAAAATGTATATTTTATATTTTTTTTATTTAAAGTCTCACACACAACCCGTTTTTAAAGTTTAAAAAAAAACACCAGAGGGAGTGTTCGCCCAGGGCACCAAACAGGCTAGGACCGCCACTGCCTCCTCCTGTGTCTTATGTTTTACGGAGTCGTGGCTCTGTGAGGACATCCCGGACTGCGCGCTCAAGTTGGAGGGTTTTCATCTGCTGAGCGCGGACTGGCAGGCCTCTCTCTTTGGTAAGACCACAGGTGGAGGCGTCTGTTTCTACATTAATAGTGGCTGGTGCACAGATGTAACAGTGATTGCTCAGCACTGCTCTTCCTCTCTGGAATACCTTTTTATTCACTGCAAACCGTTTTATTCTCCGCGGGAGTTTGCTTCATTCATCTTGGCCGCTGTTTACATCCTGCCAGATGCAGATGTGCAGGCAGCTCAGTGCGCACTTGCGGAGCAGATACTGCACATGGAGCGGAAATTCCTGGACTCTCTCATTATTGCTCTTGGGGACTTTAACAAAGCCAATCTGAGCCAAGAGCTTTCCAAATACAAGCAGTATATTAAATGCTCGACCAGAGAGGAGAGGACATTGGACCACTGTTACAGCACGATCAGCGGGGCCTATCGCGCGGTGCCCCGCGCTTCACTCGGACTTTCTGACCACGTCATGATACACCTGATCCCCGAGTACAGACAGAGGCTGAAGCTCTCCAAACCTGTCGTGAGGACAAAAAAACTGTGGAGCAACGAGGCTGTGGAGGAGCTTTGCACGTGTTTGGAGTCTACAGACTGGGACACAATGAAGGCTGCTTCTAACAGCTTGAATGAGTTTACGGACACTGTCACCTCCTATATCCACTTCTGTGAGGACAGCTTTGTGCCATCACGCACCAGGGTGAGTTATAACAATGACAAACCCTGGTTTACTCCTAAACTCAAAAAGTTGTGGCTGGAAAAGAGAAAGGCATTCAGAAGCAGAGACAGGGACTACTACAGAGAGGCCAAGTACAGGTTCACTAAAGAAGTGGACATTGCTAAACATCAGCACTCTGAGAAGATGCAGCAGCAGATCTCAGAGAATGACTCGGCCTCTGTGTGGAAAAATTTTAGGAATATCACCAACTACAAGCCTAAAACCGCCCACTCCACTGATGACTTGCTCTTGGCCAACACTCTTAATGACTTTTACTGCCGTTTTGACGAGCCATCAAGCAGCCTTCACACCTCCAACAGCCCCAACAATAGAGACACTTTGGACACTCTTTCCCCCACCTACAACCCTTCATATTCATGAAGCAGATGTGAGGAAGCAGTTTAAGAGTCTGAATGCTCGAAAAGCTCCTGGCCCAGACGGTGTGTCTCCTGCCACCCTCAGACACTGTGCAAACGAGCTGGCCACACTGTTTTCTGGCATTTTCAACTTCTCACTGCAGACGTGTCATGTGCCTGCCTGCTTCAAGTCCTCTACCATAATCCCTGTCCCCAAGAAACCAAGGATCACTGGACTAAATGACTACAGACCTGTGGCTCTGACATCTGTGGTCATGAAGTCATTTGAGCGCCTGGTTCTCTCCTACCTCAAGACCCTTACGGCCCCCCTCCTGGACCCCCTGCAGTTTGCATACAGAGCCAACAGGTCTGTAGACGATGCTATCAACATGGCTCTACGCTTCATCCTGCAGCATCTGGACTCCCCAGAAACCTACGCCAGGATCCTGTTTGTGGATTTCAGCTCTGCCTTCAACACCATCCTTCCAGACCATCTCCAAGGCAAGCTTTCCCAGATGAAAGGGGGGGGCAGTGTTTTGGAAATGACAGTCTTCACTACAAAGCTTTCTTCGTTATGAATTAGCATACATGTTTTTTATTGAACATTTGAAGAACCAGCAGCAAAAACAGAAACTCTTGTAGAGGACATAAAGTCAGAGATAGAAACGACAAGGAGCAGGTGCATCTAGTACAGGTAGAGCTGCTGCAAAAACCCACAGAGCTCAGCAGCCAGCGCAACAAATTCTGGATCCTTTGCTTTTAGTTAGCAGTTACCATTAGCAGCACATCCTGCGTCCGATGTGAAAGGACCTTTATGCTGCGCACTGTGACTCACAGCAATAGTCCCAGGTCAGCCCTGACTTTGTGTTAAACTAATCCTAAAGTAATAATGGTATTTCTAACCACTTACATACCACAACTTCATCCTTTCAACAACTGCTGAAAGTTAGGGGACCTAGCTGCTATCGGATATTTAGAGATCCTCCAGCTTCAAACTGTATAACCCTTCAAGGACCTGCAGTTCAAAAAAGCGCCCCTCCGACAGCCAAACCCATCTGTTCTCTGATTGGATTGTTACATTTGTGATTGACATGACATTGACCAATCAGATGAAAGGAAGAAAAATAGGGTCAAAATTCGTACTTGTAACTTGCAGAGATTCACACGTTTTTTGGGGGGGGGTAAGTCCACACACAAATCTTTTCTACGCACACACAAATTCGTTTTACACATACAAATCCTGATTTACAAGTACAAAATATTTATGACCATATTTTGAGCCCATAGGACGTGCACCCCAGGTAACAATGACGAGGTCTGATGTCCTGCTTTAACACTAGAATTACGGAGCCTTTTTTCCCTGGTGCAAGTCCCTACTACTAGATTTACTAGCCTGCGCAGATTTGCGTAAATTCCCCCTGACCTTAACACCTCTTGGCACCCCGCTGAGATTTTCACAGGTCTTCAGCTCCATTGTTCTCCTGCTTTTGTTGTGCAAACACACCCTCCCCCAACCCCTAACCATGAGAGATTCAGGTCTTTCCTTCCCTGCAAGGCTACTTTCCTTCCTTACCTGCAGCGTACTATACACCATGGTAGTTTCTATGTGCAATATTTCTCATATGCAATATTAGTTCTTGTCAATCCTTGTCACTACATTGAATGCCTGGCCATAAACATATATACACAGAGTTGTACATATATTTATATATTTATATAGCCACACCTTATATAATATGCATAAAGTCTAGTTATACACACAGACACATCTATATATATATATATATATATATATAGATAGATAGATAGATAGATAGATAGATAGATATGTGTGTGTGTGTGTATACATACACCAATATTTTTGAATACTCGTGTCCATATATATGTTTCCAGATTGTTTGTATAGTGCACTTTCTATACCGTGCTCTGTCCACTTTTTTGCAATGACAATGCAGATTTTCCACTTGTGGGACAAATAAATGCAGATTTGCTGTGTGTGTGTGTGTGTGTGTGTGTGTGTGTGCGCAACATTGGCATTTGTTTACTCAGATCCAAGGCAGGCCAAACTTCTGTGTTACAACCTACATACAAAAGACACACATTCGCAATATATGGTACACAAGTCTGTTTTATTTCAAAGTGTTTCAAACTTTACAGCGTTTGCAGACCCAGTGTCCATCATCCCTGTATTTGGCACAGGTGAATTTCTGACATGTTGCACAGGTAAACCTGCTGCGATTCCTGTTGCAGCTCTCTTGCACCTGGCACTGCGTTGTCTGCCTCTGTGCTAATATTTCCTTGTGCTGCATGAATCAGCAACAAAGTTGCTGAGCTAGAAGACTCAGAAACAATCTTCTTTTGCCTGTCCACCCTGTACATGCCTTGTACAAAATGTAGGCATTCACTGCCGCCAGGTCCAGCATATTGTAGAAAACCGCTACTGGCCACCTGCGTGTTGATGATCTTACGGAATACATCCATGCCATTTGGTCCAACACGTCTACACCACACTGTAAAAGCAGAGAGAGCGAGTCATGAGTATATGTTTTTTTTCTATAGGCCTGTATAGCACACATCAGAAAACATTGTAGCACTGGTGTAAAATTGTACACACATTCACATACCTTCATGTGGTTATAGTCTGTTATCGTGTTGGGTTTCCTCTTTCTGCCATCACCGATCGTCACGTCTTGGTGCATGGAACTTAGAACACACACAGTCTTGGTTTTTTTAGGTGCATAAATTGTCAAGGAGACACTGCCACTTCTAAGCACTGAAGTGGAGAATACCTCTCGCTTTTCAGTATCTTTTGCAAGTTGAGGAAGTTCACGCCGGACTTTATTCACTGTGCCCAGTAACGTTGTTTTGCGCTGCAGCAGTCTGTGCGACAGTGACAGTGAAGTAAAGAAATTGTCCGTTGTGACATTTCTCCCATCATCCAAAAACGGCTCCATCAGTTTCATGAACACGTTCTCTGCCAGCCTCTCTCCCTTCTGACGACTGGGGTCTTTTCCCAAGTAAGGAGATGCACTGCAGACATATTTGGTGTCCAAATCCGTGGCCATCCAGAACTTGATCCCAAATTTGTCTGGCTTGGTTGCAATATACTGTGTGAATGGACAACGAACCTTGGTAGGGAACAGCTGTTCCCTACCAAGCATTTCTTGCAGCTGGCAACAACGGTCGCGCATTCAGTATAGCTGTGACTTCCGCAAGAAATGTGGTCAAAATCTCATGAGTAAGTTGAAGCATTTCTACCAGGCTTTTCTGAAAGTTGTAACACAGAGGTTTGGCCTGCCTCACACTCACATCCTGGGCCATCTGACCTCAGGAATTCACATGACAAGGTGGGGCCAGGTTTCACAATGGGCTCACCCGAAACCCTGGCTGATTAGGTCCCATACCCGTTTTCACACCTTGGCTCATGTGATTAGAGGATCACCAGGGGGCCCTTTGTCCCTCTTTGGGGGGATACTCCCACTGGGTTTAAATCTCTCTCTCAGCCATTTGACCTTAGAACTGAAGAAGCTTCTCGGATGAGAGGTGAAACGTCTTCAAGCAACTTCAAGAAGTCCAGACGCTTTTCTTTGCAAACTCCTTTGACGATAACGACCTATCCATCTCAAGTTATTAGCCAATGAGTGCGCAGGTTCACAGTAAGACCCGCCCTTATCAAGACGTCTTTTAAAACTAAAATGGCAACAGAAACTCGGTGAGTGGAGTTCAGGCTGACTTTATGAAACTCTGACGTTTGAGCCACTTCCTGTTCTCAGTCCCGGCGTCCTGATCACCAAGGTTTCTGTTGCTCTGATATGTGATATTGATCATATCGCTAAACAGGCTGTAGGTATGGCCGTGTGAGGCCGCACGCTGATTGGATAATGACCTGTCAGTCTCAAGTTATTAGCCAATGAGCGCGCAGATTCACAGTAAGACCTTATCATAGCGTTTTTTAAGCTAAAATCGCGACAATAAAACTGTAACGTGTCCTGTAATCTATAAACACTCTGTGATGAATAATCTGAAGTAATTTTGAGCATGACAGTAGTTTCCTGTCACAGAGCAGAAGCTGCAGGCAGTTTTTGGCATCTTTATATTTAATTTATTCCAAAATAAATTAATAAAGGTAGAAACAAACTCTCAGTGACATTAAAAAGTCTATTTTTAAAGACAGATGTGACAAAGTGCAACAAATATAAGATGACATGTTTACAGATATTTGAAGTATTGATCATACTGTATGTAGAACACAGAGCAGGTCCAATAACACAGAGTCATCCTGCTCACAAACAGCAGTTTGGTTTCATGAGCTCACTTCCTGCAGTGATCCTCAGCTTCTCTCCAAAGGAGCCGTAACATGTGGGCTCCTCACCATGATCATGATCCCAAACACACTGAGTTCCTTCATCCACCTGATCATGTACTTATTAAATAATGTGATGGTTTTGGTGTTTTTCTAAAGACTCTGAGCCTCTAAAATAACTGGTTTGGACTTTAGGGCCAAAGCGCCAACATTAGAAACCCGTCAGTGTGATGCTTCCAGTACAACAGCACCTCTGAGTGTGTGTGTTTACCTCTCAGACTAACTCCACCCTGACATCAAGAAGATGGAGGAAGAGGACGGAGCAGCATCTGTAGCATCCAGCTGTGTGTCTGTGAGGAGTGACGGAGTTACACAAACACCTCCACATTACAGTCATGGACCTGCAGCAATAATGTAAGAACACTACTAACTTTATTAGTCATTTCAACATAACCATGACAGAATCATTGATCTGTGATTGGTTCAAACTGTTTGATCTGAGTTTGATTTTTATTGACTTGTTTTCTTGCTAAGATCTGAACTCTGTAAGTTTAAGTGAAGTCAGTGCAGCAGAATCAGAGGGAAGAGCTGAGAACAAACTGAGTTCATTCAGAGACAGAAAAAACTGGCTGATGATTGGCTGACCTGTGAGCGTTATGAGGCAGACACAATATCACAGCGTGATCAGCTGATCATATGGCTGTCAGAGAGAACTGATCAGTTATTGATGTTTGTGTTTGCAGAGGTCAGAGGTCACAGTCTCCAGTATCCAGCTCTGCGTCTGTGAGGAGTGATGGGTCCATAATGCTACCTCCATATTTCAGTAATGAAACTGCACCAACACCAAACCTCCACCATGGACCTCAGCTGATAATGTAAGAGATCTGCTGCTGACTCATTTGCTGTCCTCTTTCAAAGTGTCTATATTTAGTGTGACATTGTTGGACTCTTTCTCTGGTCCCCTTCAAGAAATCTCGAAGCACAGGCCGAGGGGGCGGTGTGGCAGCAATTTTTCACACCAGCCTATTAATCAACCAAAGACCCAGACAGACTTTTATTTCATTTGAAAGCCTGATGCTTAGCCTTGTCCACCCCAGCTGTACAACTCAGAAACCAGTCTTACTTGTTATCATCTATCGTCCACCTGGGCCTTATACAGAGTTTCTGTCTGATCTGTCTGACTTTTTATCTGATTTAGTGCTCAGCTCAGATAAAGGAAATGGCGTGTCAAAACTTTAGAAGATCCAGGGCTCTAGACTAACCCTTTTCCAAGGTTGCACTGGTGCACCTAACTTTACTTAGGTCCACCCAAATTTTTCAACCGCATCACTTAACACCGCAGCTTTACATTTTCACTCAAAAAGAAAAATCTGTCCATACAGACAACATTGATTTGTAAATGGTTAACAATCTTGTGCTTGTGCTTAAAGTGCTTTGGCACTCTTTGACAGTACTGTAGACAATGTTAAACTTAATCATCACATCGGCTCCTCTGACGACCTGTTTGCTGCTGCTGAAAGGCAGTGGGGAGATGGGACATTTGGGCAGTGCATTTATCGCAGCATATATTTTGAGTTTTCTGGATACACTGTGCTTTTTCAGCATTCAGAGGTTTCAGACAGATCAGGCCTTAACAAAAAAGTTATCAATAGTTCTTTTCATCTTTTCTTATTATCCACAGCTACATCCACTTCTGTCAGGCCTAGGGCTGGATATCATCACTGATTCCTATAATACATTCAATTCGATTCAATTTGGCCCCAGACAGTCAGAAATATTATAATTCTGATCACTTATCAGCACATATCCATATTTTTATATCCATAAAAATGAAGCTGACACTGTGAGACTTGATCAGAGGTGTAATCATCACAGCAGAGGCCTTTGTGTCAAAGTCACTGAGGATCAAACTGAAACACATGAAGCAGATTTTCCTCTTCTGGCTTTTTATAGCAGATAACCTTCAAAATATTCTGCAGTCGATCAAAACCGAAGCAAACCATGAATCAACATGTGAACATGAGCTGATGCTGCTGAAGTGAAGCAAAGTTACAGAGGTTTGATTACAGACACAGCTGAGAGTTTGTAATCTGTCATCATTTTAAAAAGTTTACATTGAACAGCAGAAACGAGGCTTTACTGTCAGGAAAAAACAAAACAAAACATGACGAAGAATGCAGAAAACAGAGATTTGAGATAGAAAACTGTTCTTGAAGTACAGAGAGAGAGAGAGAGAGAGAGAGCGGTGTAGGAAGTGGTATTTTTTTTTTTTTTTTTTTTTAATTGTGGAAGCAAAACAGCCAAAGTCAGAGGGATTGAATGACGACATTTTATGAAGCGTAGTTTGGATCTTCCTTTGCTGCTGGTTCAGTCAGTTTTGGTTGGAGAGAGATGAAACCTGCAGCTCAGAATCAGTGCAAAAAAAAAGACGTAAACACAAAGCGCGGACCCGACGCATCAGAATCAGCAAGATATCGGCTTTCAGCCAAGACAGCGTGTCCATGTCGGTGTACGTGTCGTCAGGTGAGAAAGCCGACATCTCTTTGATTCCGATGCGTCGGGTCCGTGCTTTGTGTTTACGTCTTTGTGTGGAATCCGTGTAGCTGCTCTCATTTTCTGTTTTAGCTGTTTGGTAGTTGTTGAAATACTTTTGTGAGCTTTAATCTGAGATTCTGGCAAAATATGTTTATATTAAAAATCGATTCAGGATTGAATGAATCGATATCGCTTTATTCAAACTACTCGCCTCTCTCTATCCGCCTGCACTATCAAACGTACACACGGACTACAGGAACATCTGGACCACGGCCAATCAGAGAGGTCCCGCCTCTGACTATCACTGATTGGTTTAGACCATGATGTGGGCATAATGTGTGTCTGTTGTCGACCACACGGAGTTACAGAGACTTTCTTTTTCCCTTTTTTTCACATATGCGCACTTTACAGCTCTGAGATCATCATTTAGCCTGGAGAAATAGTTTGTTGCTTTATGAGAAAGCCCTCCGCAAAGCCAGAACATCTTACTATTCATCACTGATTAAATAAAATAAGAACAACCCCAGGTTTCTCTTCAGCACTGTAGCCAGGCTGACAAAAAGTCAGAGCTCTTTTGAGCCAACCATCCCTTTAACGTTAACTAGTAATGACTTGATGAACTTCTTCACAAATAAAATTGTTATCACACACACCCATACCTTGTTTTCTTACTCCATTGCAGTTTATTCCCCACCTCAAACCTTTTGTAAACAATTAAACAAAAAAAAAAGTTGAAGTTATAGGTTGTAACAAAATAAACTACTACCTCTTTTGAATAACAGAAAAACAAACCGTCTTTATGGTGTAATTATTGAATATATAATTTTTTTGTTGGTTTGTTTTTAGTTTTTTTTACTGCTATCAATACATTTTTCAAAAATGTCTCTCTGTGCAAAATGGGTTGAAAAACCTAAAGAACTGTGGGATACTGTTTGCCCGTGGTTTGGACAGCCCAGCATGTGCTCCTGATGCAGAGGAAACAAATTCTGCCGGGGACACCTACTGTGGCACGACAGCTGTTGTGCAGGTGAGGCCAAAGGCAGGATATGTGTTGGGTCTGCGCTTCCACGGGCCCTGCTGCTTTAGAAACTTATTCCCGTTAACAAAGCAAGGAAGCAATACAATCAGCGATCGAATGATTTTACTTGCGCAAGGGAGGCCCCGGTCGGTATCTCAGGAAAGCACTCTGAATCCAACCGCAAAATGACCCAGACTCCGGATAGCCGCTTGCCGCCTTTTATTGAAAACAGTTACAGTACACACAAGCACCACCCACTGTAAAACCCTCCTATGGTTATAAAAGATAAGACACTATGTGTGTGTGTGTGTGTGTGTGTGTGTGTGTGTATGCCTGTGCGAGAATGTGTGTGTTTGTATGTGTGTGTGTGTGTGTGTGTGTGTGTGTATGCCTGTGCGAGAATGTGTGTGTATGCATATGAGTGTTTGTGTTTGTGTTTGGGGGTGTGTTTGTGTGACCTCCTGCCCACCAAAGGGTCATAAAGTCAGGAAGTTTACTAAACAAGAAAACAGAACCTTCAGATAGGATGTGCCTTTAATAAAACACTACAGCCTCCCCCACCATTCAACTGGCTGGAGAGGTGGTCAGAAACAAAGGAATGTCTTTGATCCTACAGTTCAAACCAAGACTTACAAATTTAAGTAACACAATGACAACATTTAACAATTTGACTTCAACCATATGCTTCATCATATGTTCTAGTCTTTGGCTTGGAAGGAAGTTGGTTCGGAAGCATATTTGGCAATTCTTCATCTTCTGCTTTGTGTTTGTGTGGGAGCCCTGTCAAAAGCCTGTCCATTATGCTAGTCCAAGTGTTTGTTTGCTTGTTTGTTGTTTTGTATTCATACCTTGCCCCTCCTGCAATGCCCCCTACTTTGGGAACCACTGAAATAGAGGAAGTGGCTGACATCCAGAAATCCTACCAGGGGCTGGACAAAGCTGGTCTGAAAGACAGCACAGAGGCACTAATCATGGCAGCACAGGAACAAGCTCTGAGCACAACATCCATAGAGGCTGGGGTCTATCACACCAGGCAAGACCCCAGATGCAGGCTGTGTAAACATGCCCCTGAGACAATCCAGCACATAACAGCAGGGTGTAAGATGCTAGCAGGCAGGGCATACATGGAGCGCCATAACCAAGTGGCCGGCATAGTGTACAGGAACATCTGTGCCGAGTATGGCGTGGAGGTCCTGAGGTGGAGAATGACCGAGCTAAGATCCTGTGGGACTTCCAGATACAGACGGACAGAATGGTGGTGGCTAACCAACCGGACATAATGTTGGGAGACAAACAGAGGAAGATGACCGTAGTGATAGACGTAGAGGTTCCCAATGACAGCAACATCAGGAAGAAGGAACACGAGAAGCTAGAGAAATACCAAGGGCTCAGAGAAGATGTGGAGGGTGAGGATAACAGTGGTCCCAGTGGTAATTGGAGCACTAGGTGCAGTGATTCCCAAGCTAGGCGAGTGGCTCCAGCAGATCCCAGGAACAACATTGGAGATCTCTGTCCAGAAGAGCGCAGTCCTGGGAACAGCTAAGATACTGCAGGACCCTCAAGCTCCCAGGCCTCTGGTAGAGGACCCGAGCTTGAAGGATAGACTGCCCGCAGGGGCGAGAGGGGAATGATTGTGTATAAAATAATGTCTGCTTTTATTATTTATCCAACATAATTTATTTAGCCCCCCCCCCCAAAAAAAAGTCTAATAGAACATTTGAGAGTGAAGGTTAATCAGCTGATTATATAGCTTACATGATAATGTGACTATTGTGTTATGAATACAACATATGTATGTTTGCAGAGGTCAGAGGTCACAGTCTCTGGTATCCAGCTGTGTGTCTGTGAGGAGTGACTGGTCCAGAGACAGACCTCCAGTCTTCAGTCATGAACCTGCACCAACAATGTTCTTCAATCATGGAGCTCAGCTGACCATGTAAGAGATCTGCTGACTCATTTATAGGTGTTTGAAATTCTGTGACCACTTTGTAATTTTAGTTTATATTTCAAAAGTGTTTTTATTTGTAGTTGCCTGTATTTTTTTTACACTGTGTGTAACGTGGTGGTTTATGGTGTTTGGGACTGTTTTGGTGTATTTGTGTCAGAACATCAGATCAATGATTCAATCACATTTTAAAAGAAAGTATCAGGATAATAATCTGAACTGAGTCATCAGAAAAATAGAAAGATGGTCTCAACAGGCCACTGAGCTGATCTCCAAAGAAAGAAGAAGACTGAAGAGTCCGAGGCTGTTTATTTGTCACAGGCATCGTCAAACACGTAGACACAGTGAAATGTGCTGAGCTGCTCCTGTGACTGGACAAAACATTAGAAACAATCATTAAATGAAATAATGAAACATTGTGCAGATGTAATGTTAACGTGCTTTGTGCCACATTAGCACAGCATGTACTGACAGAGCAATGCAAGCAGAACAAAGCAAATGAGCAAAGTGATGTAAACAGAGTAACTGAGCAGAGTGAGCAGAGTAATATCAGCAGTAATGAAGCAGCAGGATCAGTGTAACAGCGTGTGACGTCATAATGAATCAGATATGATCTGAAATATGACAGTGAGACAAGAACATAATGTAAGGTCCTGTTTGAAACCCTGAT
Source organism: Oreochromis mossambicus (assembly GCA_922035795.1). Classification (NCBI taxonomy): domain Eukaryota; kingdom Metazoa; phylum Chordata; class Actinopteri; order Cichliformes; family Cichlidae; genus Oreochromis; species Oreochromis mossambicus. The sequence continues at coordinate 72,247 of CAKLIZ010000607.1, forward strand.
GGTGCTGCTATGAGGGGAGCACGTTCTGATTTAGGACTTGGATGGTCTGAGGATAGAAGCTCCTCTCTGTTTGTGTCCTGATGGTGCAGAAGCTTCTGCCTGATTGTAGAAGGAGCTGAAGCAGCATCATCCCAGAGGTGAAGCTCCTCTGTGTGCAGACCTGAGGTCAGATTCCTCCAGGCTGACCTACACAAACGTGTGGTTGTAGTTATTGCTGCTCTGTGTGCTGACAGCAGATACTCAGAACAAAGCGCTGCACACGTGTTCTTTACAAACATTTGTACATAGAAAACATGGATTATGGCACTGAATGAACATGTTTCTGTCATTTGTTTCATTGGTTTCTTTTTTCTGCCTGTGTTCATGTGATTAATGTCTGACACATAAACAGGTTTGTAATCAAACATCACATCATCAGGGAGGCATCATGAAACAAAGTTACCGCTGGAGGCTGAACTCAATTTGGTGGCAATGTTCAAAACTACCACTCAGATGATTTCAAAGCTTTTAGTTCTTCTTCTTCACTTCTGTAAAATAATAGAAAGAAAATCAGAACCCAGAAGTTCACTTCCTGATGACTGAACTCTTTCAAAATAAAGCTGAAAGCTCTGAATTTGACACCGCTGCTCCACCACAGTTTTTAGAGGAGGTCAAAGGTCAGTTCAAAGTGATGGATCCCAAACTTCCAGTACATCCAGTGAAGGACATAATCAGCTCTGTGATGAAGGCTTTTACTGTGGAGTTTGTAGGCTGATCACTCTGTGTTTAATAAGACAGGAACAGCAAAGGAAACTTGGATTCTGAACTCAAACACAAGTTTCTCCACTTTGACTTTTCTCTGTGACCATCAGAGCTTCTGCACAGTGTCATCAAATCTGGATGTTTGTCACTGACTGTCAATGATTTTAGTGATAAAGAAATGTGTTCATAGAGGGAGGAAGAGGAAGAGGAGTGGTGTTTGTGAGGAGGAGCAGCTGTCCTGCTGTGCTTTGTGTCAGGACGTCCTAAAGGATCCAGTCTCTACCAGCTGTGGACACTGGTTCTGCAGACAGTGCATCTCCCCATACTGGGACCAGTCTGCTTCATCAGGAGACTCCTCCTGTCCCCAGTGTGGAGAAAGATCCAGAACCAGAGCTGGACTGCAGACAGCCAGTCAGAGCAGCTGTGTACAAAGTAAGACTGAACATCTGTCTGCTGATGGACTCATTTCTGAAAACTGGACTTCTTGTTGTTGTTCAGACATTGAAGAGTTTTCTTTCTGTTTTTCTTTCTTTCAGCAGATGTTGGTCTGCAGGAGGTTTTAGATGAACATAAGATCAGTCTGAGGAGGAGATATGAATGTGTGACTGAAGGAACTGATGAAACAGGAAGTAATGAAACAGGAAGTAGAACCCTCCTCAACAGGATCTACACTGACCTCTACATCACAGAGGGACAGAGTGAAGAGGTTCATACCCAACATGAGGTGAGGCAGCTGGAGACAGCTTCCAAGATGGACGCCCTCCATGACACTCCAATCAGGTGCCAGGACATCTTTAAAGCCTTACCTGACCAACAGAGACCATTCAGAGTGGTTCTGACCAACGGCGTCGCTGGTGTTGGAAAAACATTCTCAGTGCAGAAGTTCACTCTGGACTGGGCAGAGGGCTTGGAGAACCAACATGTCAGTGTGGTGGTTCTGCTTTCATTCAGGGAGCTGAACCTGATCAGAGATGAGCAGTACAGTCTTCTGGAGCTGCTCCATGTTTTCCATCCAACATTACAGAAGGTCACAGCAGAGAAGCTGGCTGTCTCTCAGCTTTTGTTCATTTTTGACGGCCTGGATGAAAGCAGACTTTCACTGGATTTCACCAACAGGAAGCTGCTGTCTGATGTCACACAGAAGTCATCAGTCAGCCAGCTTCTGACAAACCTCATCCAGGGGAATCTGCTTCCCTCGGCTTTCGTCTGGATAACTTCCCGACCTGCAGCAGCCAATCAGATCCCTCCTACACGTGTTGACAGGCTAACAGAAGTACGAGGCTTCACTGACGCCCAGAAGGAGGAGTACTTCAGGAGGAGATTCAGTGATGAAGAGCTGTCCAGCAGAATCATCTCCCACATGAAGACATCCAGGAGCCTCCACATTATGTGTAGAATCCCAGTCTTCTGCTGGATCACTGCTACAGTTCTGGAGCACATGTTGACTACAGAGCAGAGAGGAGAGCTGCCCAAGACCCTGACTGACATGTACTCACACTTCCTGCTGGTTCAGAGAAAGAGGAAGAAGAACAAGTACCACGAGGGACATGAGACGAGTCCACAGGAGCTGACGGAGGCTGACAGGGAAGTTCTTCTGAAGCTGGGGAGGCTGGTGTTGGAACATCTGGAGAAAGGAAACATCATGTTCTACCAAGAAGACCTGGAGCAGTGTGGTCTGGATGTGACAGAAGCCTCAGTGTACTCAGGAGTTTGTACAGAGATCTTCAAAAGAGAGTGTGTGCTCTTCCAGAAACCAGTCTACTGCTTTGTTTATCTGAGCATTCAGGAGTTTCTGGCTGCTGTCTACATGTTCCACTGTTTCACCAACAGGAAGTCAGAGGTGCTGAAGGACTTTTTGGGGCAAAAGTACAGTGGGTCATCTCTCGATGTTTTCCTTAAACAAGCCATGGAAAAATCCCTCCAGAGTAAAAATGGCCACCTGGACCTGTTTGTTTGCTTCCTTCATGGCCTCTGTCTGGAGTCCAACCAGAGACTCTTAGGAGGTCTGCTGGGTCAGACAGAGAACAGTCCAGGAACCATCCAGAGAGTAATCAAGAGCCTGAAGAATAACAAGAACTTTAAAATCTCTCCTGACAGAAGCATTAACATCTTCCACTGTCTGATGGAGATGAACGACCTCTCAGTACATCAGGAGATCCAAGAGTTCCTGAAGTCAGAGAACAGATCAGAGAAGAACCTCACTATGATCCAGTGCTCAGCTCTGGCCTTCATGCTGCAGATGTCAGAGGAGGTTCTGGATTAGTTGGACCTGCAGAAGTACAACACATCAACAAAGGAGGGCCGACTGAGACTGATTCCAGCTGTGAGGAACTGCAGAAAGGCTCGGTGAGTCCAGATGTGATCATTCATATTATCAATTAGTGATAGTTTAGTTACTCAGTCACACAGTAATAAATTCTGATTTATTTTGTGTTCACAGTGAAGAGTTGTTTTCATGCTTTTAAAAATGTTTTTTTTTTTCTATCAGAACTCTACATTTGTACTATTCTGGCAGAAATAATTCTGGTAGGAGAGTGCACCTTCACATGTATGTGGGTGTGTATTTGGTACGATCATCATAGAAATGATCAGAAATCATCACCAGACGAGAAGCTGAGCTTTGATTATTTGATGCCAGCATCATCATCATCATCATCTTTGGTGGTTGGTGACGTGTAGCAGCAGTGAGTGGGCCAGAATGATTTGTGTGTTTGTTTTTCTTAAAGTGACCGTGGATTGTTGAGTCATTCTGGCTCGTTTTGGTTTCACAGCCATCCTCCTCACCTGGATGCTGACTTGCCACTTAGTGAGAGCTCTGTGGAGATCTTCAGGTTCTGCAGTATAGTCGAGAGTCACTTTTATTCTTTTGGGACGCGAAACTGGAGTTGTGGAGCCTTACTTGCCGAGTTTTTCAGCGTGATTTCTCCACGGTGAACAGGTTTAAAAAAACGGACATTTTTCAGGCAAATGTCAACTTTTGATCAGAGCACAAGAAATCCGACCTTATTGCTCCGATGGAAAACGAAGTAAGGCCAAGTTTTAGGACCACAGTAAAAAAAAATATTCCTGATCATTTTGAGATAAAGTCGAGGTTAAATTCAAAATTATGTTTGGAGAAAAAAGTTGAAATGTGGAGATTTGTTGTTTCAAGACAAACTGCCAGGTTTGCCGTCCCCTCTACAAAATGCTTTGTTTAGATGAGTTAGTGAAACAAAGTGATCCACCGTCTTGTGATAATAATAATAACTTTATTTATAAAGTGCTTTCAAACAAAGTGCTGAACCAATATTTCATCATCTAGTTTTACAGCATCCATCCTCTTTATTGTACGAAGGTGGAACCATCGATAACCTCGCATCCGTCCATTACAAGACATTTGATTTTGTACAAATCATCCAGATTTGTGGTTTTCAGCTTTCTGCACCATCCTTTCAGTATCTTTATACTTTTCACCACACTGTGTTTAAAGTGATGGTGAGGGAATCACCGCTGAAGTTGAACTTCGATCCGCCTCCCTGCATCCTTTTTATTTACCAAGAGAGTTTCCACAGATCCTTGTTACTGATGTGTACGTTCACCTGAGGGCGAATGTGGAAGTCGCCACTCAGACCACAGTAACATCACACCAGACGCTCCCAGTTTATTTAGTCATTTTAATCAATGTACAGTTGGGAGGTCGCTTGCTGACGTTTGTTAAGGTTCCATCAAGCAACCTAATAAATCTTT
>CAKLIZ010000607.1:121676-143081 GCA_922035795.1 Oreochromis mossambicus
AACAGGAACTCAATAGTGTGGAAGCCCTTTGAGGGCATCCACACAATGATAAAGTTGCTAAAGAAAAACAAAACCTACTGGCCCAAATATAGTAGAATAAAAGGGTAGTGTTCATCTTGAAGTTGTAAAATAAAATGTCAGGTAAAGTACTTCTTGTTTGTATGGGAAAAAAAATGTGTAAATGTGTTGATCTACTTCCCAACAGTTCCAGCAAACACGTGGAGCAACACAACAAGAACACAGACTTTGGTGAAGTGAGTGAAGTGGATCAGGTTTTCACCACAGCAAGATAAACCATCACATCGTTGTTGGTGATGTTGAATTGTCTGGGGAGGTGAAGGTGAAAAACTTTGGTGCTGTCCCTGTAACTGTGTCGCTGATCCATTTCTGGTATGGGGACACACAAGTGAAGACTGAAGGAAATGCACCGCATGCACTGACACTCAAAACTCCACTCTGGAGCCAGACTGATTTGCGTTTGGTCATGAGTGGCGCCCCATAAGTAAACTGTGGAAAGAAATTGATAAAGTTATTTGGACAGATGTGTGTCTCTTAGAGGTCAACCTTCAGCAACATCCACCTGTTAAACAATGATTTGTTTTCGGTAACTCTTTTTATACACTTCTCAAATATTTTAAGGGAACACTTGATTATCATGGTATAACACGAAGTCAGTAAAACTTCAGGGATATCAATCAGTTCATTTGGTAAACATAAACCACTGTGAATCCATTTCAGCTGCTTTGGTGTAAATGAAAGTGACGACAGGTGCACTGCAGAAGAAGCAACAAGACAGTCACACAAAGGGATTGACTTTGATTTTTTTTTTTTTTTTTACATCAGACACCCTTCCTGAATGTAAATTCCACAACCCCCCGGAATTTGTGTTTCCTATTTTTCAAGAATCAGGAATCTTGTTAGTGAGCATGTTGGGGGGGGTTGTTAATCACTACATTATGAAGCCACGGCTATATTTTTACACATAGTGTCCGAAAGTCTCCTTATATTTCAATCGCATCGCTATTGGTGGCTCTTACCCGACATCAGAGGAGCTACAGGGAGTGCAGCCTGATGTGCTTCACAGAGTCGTGGCTAACTGCGCTAACTCCGGACTCACATGTAAACATGGATGGTTTTCATCTGATCCGGGCCAACAGAACAACAGAGAGTGGTAAGAAGAGAGGAGGGGGTCTGGCTGTGTTTGTGAACAATAGATGGTGTAACTCTGGGCATTTATCTATCAAAGAGACGCTATGCTGTAAGGACATTGAGCTGCTAGCGGTTAGCATGAGACCGTACTATCTACCGCGAGAGTTTACACACGTGATTATGATAGCCGTGTATGTCACAGGGGAAAGTACCACAACTGTGGAAGACATTCTGTGTGGTACCGGTACCAAAGACCTCCCATCCCAAGGACCTCAGCAGCTACAGGCCGGTAGCCCTGACATCGCATCTGATGAAGACCCTCGAGAGGTTGGTTCTAAACCATCTGCGCCCCCTGGTGAGGTCTTCATTGGATCCGCTGCGGTTTGCTTACCAGCCTGGCATCGGGGTGGAGGACGCCATCATCTACCTCCTGCACCGAGCTCTGACTCACCTGGAGAAGCCTGGAAGCACTGTGAGGATCATGTTCTTTGATTTCTCCCGTGCTTTCAACACCATCCAGCCACGACTTCTGAGAGACAAGCTGGAGCTATCGGGAGTGGACCACCACATGTCCCAGTGGATACCGGACTACCTCACAGAACGCCCACAGTATGTGAGGTCACAGGGCTGTGTCTCTGATACACTGGTCTGCAGTACGGGGGCCCCACAGGGAACTGTACTGGCACCGTTCCTCTTCACCCTCTACACTGCAGACTTCTCCATCAACTCCCCACGCTGCCACCTACAGAAGTTCTCTGACGACTCTGCCATAGTCAACCTCATCACAGGTGAGGACGACTCAGAGTACAGACAGTGGACTCTGGACTTTGTAGACTGGTGTCAGCAGAACCACCTGCTGATCAACGCCGGGAAAACCAAGGAGTTGGTGGTGGATTTCCGGAGACGCAGACCCACCACACTGACACCGGTGAACACCCAGGGAGTGGACACTGAGATAGTGGACTCTTATAGGTACCTGGGTGTTCACCTGAATAATAAACTGGACTGGAGCCACAACACTGATGCTCTTTACAGGAAGGGTCAGAGCAGACTCAACCTGCTGAGGCGGCTGAGGTCATTTGGAGTACAGGGAGCGCTTTTAAAGACCTTCTATGACTCTGTGGTGGCATCTGTAATTTTTTTACAGTGTGGTATGTTGGAGCAGCAGTTTATTGGCAGCTGAGAGGAAGAGGTTGAATAAACTCATCAGGAAGGCCAGCTCTGTTCTGGGATGCACCCTGGACCCAGTGCAGGTGGTGGGAGACAGAAGGACTCTGGCCAAAATAACATCTCTGATGGACAGAGTCTCCCAACCCATGCATGTAAATGTTGCTGAACTGCACAGCTCCTTCAGTGACAGACTGCTGCATCCTAGATGCACGAAGGAGCGTTTCCGCAGGTCCTTCTTCCCTGCAGCTGTCAAACTGTACAATCAGAACTGCTCCCAAAATTCATAGATGTTTACATCTGCGCTGTAACTGCAATAAGTTAATCAACTGATTCGCACTACAACCTGGTTTGCCTCTTATCTGTAGTTATTTATATTTAATTTAATAACTGTACAGTACTCTCTGTATATAGTAACCATTATCCTTAATGTAAATATGTAAGAAAAATTGTGTATGTTTCTGTTCTGTGTCCTGTGTACTGTTTGTTTGTATATGTGTCTTTCTGGCTGCTGTTACAACCAAATTTCCCCTTGTGGGACAATTGAAGGATTATTCTATTCTATTCTATTCTATTCTAGTCTTCTATAAGTGCAATGTTAATTTCTGCCGATAAGTTCCACTTTGTTCTTACTGTTTCCTGCGGTGATGACGTCACATGCTTTTATGACGGTCCTGCCGTATCACGAGTCCGAGGAGCGCTAGGCATGTTTTTCTCCATGAGTGCGGGGGAATAGCGATCTCCAGCCGTGCGCGTTTCTGCGCAAATGTGAGTCAAAATCCCTCCAGTTCTATGAGTCCATTTCCACTTATAGCACGGATTGTACTTTGACGTTAATTACAGGGGGTTTATGCTAGGAGATTTATCGAGATTGGTAGAGGCATGTGACTTACCAACGTAGCTTTTGTTGTGGGTTGGATCTGTGCACCGCAGTTGGGTTATTTAGCCACTAGAGAGCACTGAAGACCATGTAATTGCTGACCTTTCCTAATTTGGGGGCATTAGGTCTTTTCTGTTGCCTGAGATATGCAGATATTCTTGTTTCCTGCCTGTTCAAATGGGATTGTGGGACTTTCTTATGTCAGAGCATTCAGCTGATTATTTATGTAATAGTTCATTATATTGGCGTGATGTTGGGAAGTGATGATTGTTATATTTACATGTGATAATTGTTTCTCCTTGTTTCTTGTTATTCAGAACCACACGCCTGTCCACCCCCCCACCCCCCCCCCCCCCCCCCACACACACTTGTTAAGTATGCTTACTGCTGTACTGTTGAGCTGCTGTTAACTTTCATTAAAGTATATCTGGACCTCACTCTCTGTGCCTCACTCTCTGACCGGAGTTTAAGTCCTGAGGGAGCTATCATCCCAGCATCCCAGAGATAACTCTAACACATAGAGTATATAAACATATGAGCACTGTAGTTACTTAAAACCTTTTTGTTAGTGTTAAGCTTGGCTGAATAATCCATGACGGTTCCTTTCAACCGAATGTATAAAATGGAAACTGGCGTTTTGTGCTGTCAGTTAATCAGTCACGTATATTTGTGAAAGAAAACTATGACACAAGTATCAGTTCATAAGATTTCCCTACACTGAAAGTGACATAAAAAGTGAAAAGTGTCTTTTAAGGACAGACTGCAAAGAATTTGAATTAAACTGAAATTGTGAAAGGCAGGAAAATGGAAAAAGAGAACTGATACTAACAGCATCATCTGGAGCTTCCAAATATTGATTCTAGTAAAACTATCTGGCTGACCTGTTGCAGTAAGGAACTCAGTTCTTTTAAAATTCATCATAATGTGTTGGATTTAAAATTAAATAGCTTAAAAAAACCTTTGATAAAATATGAACATGAACATTATATCTATGGACAACTACAGCAAAACAATAAATCAAAGTATGATTAAAAGCAAGAGATTATCAGTGAACAACAGATTGCATAATATTTTAAATATATTTAAAAAACAAACAAACAAAAAAATGTGGTAGTCACCAAACATGAATCATTGTCTCCAGCACAGATCATGTTCTCTGTAATCTTGGGATAGCTCCCTTGAAAGATGCCTTTGCACTCATTGTTTCCCACTATTGGTACTTTTGCCTCCTGCAGGGTTTTGGTGAAAGTACCATCACCTAATTGGAGAGAAATCAAAGATCAGGTCTTCCCAAAGACTCCAACACAATGCTGTTAAAGAAAATAAAAAATGTATAACTTACTATTATAAACCAAACTGATGATCCAGCTGCTTTGCTCGTTGTTGAAAGTGCTGTTTTCTGAGGGTAAGTAGATCGGCTGAATGTAGTCTGTGAAATTCACAGGAGCTGACAGCTTCAGAAGACATATGTCGTTCTCAAGAGTTGTGAAGTTGAATTCAGGATGGCAGATGATGTTTTCCACTGTCCGATTCACTTGATTTGGGTTTGAACCTGACAGGTTGTAACCTCCCAGATACACAGTTGGAACCCAATGTGTTAGTGTGTCACTTGACACACACAAGTACAAAACAAATTATTTTTAAAGCACCTTATGTTGATTATTAAGACAGTACTAAGCAGTCAGCAGATTTAATTTTAAACAAATGTGTCATCTCTTTTCATTGTTATACAGACATCTCCGTGCATTGCAGTTCAGCACTTTGGTCAACAGCTGTTGTTTTTAAATGTTAGCCAAAGGCACATCACAGCTGGCTGTGAGGAAATCTTAACAAAATGATGTGTGGTATTCATTTACTGCACATAAATATTACAGATCATTATAGTGTCAACAAAAGCGTAAACTTGCAGCAGCAACTCACAGTGGAATGAAGGACGCAGCTGTCAGCACCCACTGGTCGTTGATCAGAGACCCTCCAAACTGAAATCCAACTATAACTATAGCAGCATACGAGGGCCAACTTCCTGGTGTTGCATCTTGACCTGTGATAATGCTGCTGCTGTTCACAGGCTTGCTCCCACATTCTGACAAAAGAAAGGAGACAACAGTTAAACAGTGAGTACACTGATCAGCAGTGTTGGGACTAACGCGTTATTAAGTAACGCGTTACAGTAACTACGTTATTATTGTGGTAACGAGCACGGTAACTAGTTATTATGTCAAAATCAGGAAGCCGTTAATTGTTACTGGGATTTAGATAGGGTCGTTATTCGTTACTTCTTGTGGTGGCTATCGCGGAGCTTCCACAGGTTCAGTAACATTACCAAGTGGTGGAGGCCAGCCGGTGGATCAGGGAAAGGGGAGGCAGGAGGAGCAGAGACCCGAGGCGGCCGCCGGTCCGAGTGTCAGGTGAACTGAACTTCAGGTAAGAAGTTATGACCTGCAGTCTATCTGGGTCAGATATAAACCAAGTTTAGGTGGAGTTTATTTTCGTTATGCTGACTTTTTCGTACTACGTGCTAGCTAGCATGATGGAGTTTCTATACAGCTGGGTGGGTGCTATGATGTTACTGATGTTGAACTTTATTTTGTTCATAAGGTTAATTATTAGAGTTGCCAACCATCCCGGAAAAAACGGAATCGTCTTGTATTCAGAGAAAATATCACGCGTTTCGTACTGAGGTGAAAAGGAACGCAGTTTGTCCCGGACTTCAGCTACAATGAAAAAGACACAAAAGCTGGAGTTATTCTGTGTCTTTGCTGCACAGCTGCCTCTTCTTCTCTCATTCTCTCTCCCTCCCTCTCCTGTTCCTACTACAATCATGAAACTGATCAATGATCAGCTGATCGGCTTTTCTGTTGCAAGTCCCGTTTCTACTCGTTTGTTTATTGCCCACTTTGTGCCAGAAAGAAGAAACCAGTGGAGGTCGCGTTAAACAACAGCAGCACGTTTAAGCTTGATCAGCTGTTGTTAGAATGTATTTAATATTAATTTCTACTATCAGCTGATGTTTGCTGGAGCCACAGCTGTAAAGCTGCTGGTCATGATATCGGTTTGGTTATCTGGTGAGAGGGAAACATGAAGATGAAACCAGGAAATGTCCTTACTGAATCATCAGAGCTGAACAGGTGATGGAGAAACAGGTTTACCTTTTAGGTGACATGAATGAGTTGAAGGGAAGTTAGGAACTGTTTCTGAGAGACAAATAACACCAGGATCCTTTTCTGTGTAGCTGACAGCTGGTAACTGTGCAGGGGCGGGTCTAGCAAAGTTTTGCCAGGGGGGCAGGTAGGGCATTAACAGGGAAAGGGGGGCACAAAGAAATACTTTTCTTTCTTATTCTCATTTAAAATGTCTAGCTTTTAAAAAAAAATTATCTGAATCTTACAACAAACAATTGATGCATATATACCATCAACACAGTGTACATCACTGTCACAACAGCGTTTGTTTTCATTCAAAGGCTTTATGATTTTTCCTATAATGGTGGGCCGGTCTCTAGTCAAAATGCCCGGGCCGACTTTTTGTCCCAGTCCAGCCCTGTATGCAGCTCATCTGCAGTCTGGTGTAACCTACATTTTCCTATTCAGAAGGCAGAATTTCCAAGTTCTGAGTACAATCAAAGCACCACGACTGCAGTTTTTGTGTTGGATGTAAAAAGCGCACATGACGCTGTGACGTAGGCTAGAATCATGGCGGCGGTCAACGACGGTCCAGGCGTGGGATTTCTCTCGTGGAAATGTGCACATTTTTTTTTTCCTTTCTATTGGTAGGTGGCACAATGCACTTGTGGCAAGTAAGCAAGCTAGAAGACTGGCAATCTTGCTGGTCATCCAGCTACGGAAGCAACACATTAACAAGAGAATTCTGAGTAAAACCAAAGTTACTTTCCCTAGTAACTAGTTACTTCGAAAGTAACGAGTAACTTGAAGTAACTGAGTTACTTTTGATAGAAGTAACTAGTAATGTAACTAAGTTACTAATTTAAAGTAACTTACCCAACACTGCTGATCAGCCACAACAATAAAACCAAACAGAGGTGAGAGATAACCGTGATCAACACAACTCTTTGCTGGGAAATCTTGAGTACTGGCAGTTATGCAGATGTTATTTTAAGAAGTATCAACCCAAAACAGCTGAACATCTAAACATTAGACTGTGGTATACACATGATAAACAGATGGTTCCTCAAGTTATCTCACTCCCTCTCTCTGTCAGAAAACTGGAAGATTTTACGTAACAGAATAATTTAATAGTTTAAAGAAAAACCAAAAGTCAGCACTCTGACTGTTTGTCATTGAAACAACTTTTGATGGTACTGTTTCTTTTTTGTAATTACTGTACAGCTGACAGAAGGGGGGAAAAAAGCCTTAAAACCAAACTTGAAACTTGAAGAACATTCTTGTCTGAATGACGGCTATTCTACCAGCCATTTTCGTGTAAAGCTAGCTGTACCTTGTGCTATAGTCATGCAATAACTGTATTTATATTAGACACTATTCAGCTGGTATAAAGGCAGAATTCAGTGAATTAATCTAAGAGTCATCAGCTTAACTTCAAATTCATCTCTGCTACACTGTGACCTAACTCTGAGCATGAAACCACTAACCTGTTTAACCTGCTCTAACATGCAACCTTTAATTAACAGTCAGTCTGCCTTAGGTTGTTTAGCAACACATTTCACAATATGAAAAAACATAATGCCACATGTACAGACTCAGTCCCAGAGGAAAAAAAAAACTGTTCAATATAACCCTAGACTATGATATTAATATTTTATTTATTTGAAATTAGATGCCTCCTGCTGCCCATTAGAAAAGATTTATACCAGAAAATCATTCAAATAATTTGAACTATATTTTGACCAAACAACAGAAATAAGCCTAATTTAAAAACATGAGGACTTACACGTGAGCTTTAAATGTTACATGTAAGCAAAGACAGTATGTGTTTGCTGATGTTTGTTGAGCTGATAGAAACACTGCATTTGAGATTAACTGCCACGACAAGTTACTCTGTTATGTTCCTTTTATGTTTAAGTTCCATGACCACAACTTGTCGACACATGGAGTAACTTCAGTGTTGTGCTAAAAGGAGAAAAGCAAAGCAAAAAAAACCCCAACACCGGCCTACTTTAACCCCTGACTACTGACGTACGGTTTCACCTCTTTCATCATATTTGCTTAAGTACAGATACCTGAAAATTCTACTCTACCTACAATAACAAAGTGATTGTCTTGCTTCATTAAATTATAATATTAGATATGGCACTGAATGACATTGATGAAAAATGGGATGTTTCCTTGTATTCAGCTGGAACATTTTATTTAGAATAGTGAACATTTGTACCTCAGTAATGAGAAAATATTAAAAAAAACACCAAAACTTTTTCTTACCTTTGCATAAGAAGATGATCACCAATGTGAAACTGCACACGAACTGTTGGAGAGCCATTGTTAACAGCACCTGTTTCATATCTGTCATTGTGTCCTTGGGCAAGACACTTCACCTACCACCTACTGGTGACGGCCAGAAGGGCCCGATGGCGTGATATGCCAGCCTCGCTTCTGTCAGTCTGCCCTAGGGCAGTTGTGGCTACAACTGTAGCTTGCCTCCACCAGTGTGTGAATGTGAGAGTGAATGAATAGTGGAATTGTAAAGCGCTTTGAGGGTCTCAAAAAGCGCTATATAAATGCAAATCATTATTATAATAATAATAATAACTTTATTTATATAGCGCTTTCAAACAAAGTGCTGTACAACTATTTGAAACTAAAAAGATAAGTAAAATAAAAGCAATACATAGCAATACAGGTAAAAGACACAATACAAGTTAAATACAGTAAAAATTTAAAAACTAAAAGCAATAGAATTAAGACATGTAAGATAGGGTGAACAAATGTGTCTTCAGCTTAGTTTTAAAAACCACCACAGAGCATGCCTGCCGGATATCTTGAGGGAGGTTGTTCCACAGAAACGGGGCACAAAAAGAAAAAGCACGGTCTCCAATTGTCTTTTTTCTGGCTCTAGGAACCTTTAGAAGGCCAGAGTCCTGGGATCGGAGAGCACGGGATGGAACATAAAGATGTAAAAGGTCGGAGAGGTATGTAGGTGCCAATCCGTTTAAAGCCTTGTAGGTGAGCAGCAGGACCTTAAAATCTGCTCGAACCTGACAAGGTAGCCAATGCAGAGAGTTCAGTACAGGGCTAATGTGCTCAAATTTCCCAGTTCTTGTTAAAATGCGAGCAGCTGCATTTTGCACCATCTGTAGACCTCTAAAACTTTTCTTTGGTAGCCCAGAAAGAAGAGCATTACAGTAATCAATACGTGAAGACACAAATGCATGGACAAGAAGCTCTGCAGTGTCGCTTGACAACTTGTCTGATTCTGGCTATGTTCCTCAGATGATAAAAAGCGGTCTTTGTTATCTCTTTTACATGAGACTCGAAAGAGAGCACCATATCGAACCACACGCCCAAGTTTTTTACCTTGTCCCTGCAATTTATGACACTGTCATCAATTCTCAAAATGAAATTTTGGGACAAGTGCTGAAATTTGTGTGGCCCAATGACCATCAACTCTGTTTTATCAGTATTTAGGAGCAAGAAATTATCCGATAACCAGCCCTTAATTGCAGATAGACAAGATTCTAGTTTAGAGACTTCAGCATGATTTCCAATGGTTAAAGGAACATAAAGCTGCAGGTCATCAGCGTAACAATGAAAGGTTACATTAAAAGAACGTAAAACAACACCAAGAGGCAGCAGGTACATAGAAAACAGCAATGGTCCAAGTACAGAGCCCTGAGGGACCCCGTGCCTCACTGCACAGGTCTCGGAGAGATCATTTTTATTATTATTATTATATCTAGAAAGTATGCTCAGCTCCACCTATCTCTATAAGTTATGAAGGTATTAGACAACCATGAAGTCAGACTAGTTGGTTTTTGTGCCTTATCTTGAGTGCAGTGATGAATATGTTTAGTGAAATGTTGTGTAGTATGTCAAACCAAATTCCCCACACAACTCCCTAACAAACTGTATTGAGACCAGAAGGAGGTAATGTTTTTTGATATGCGTCCCATTCTGTATGTACACTTTACGAGAAACATGACATTTTTAATGTTACAAATAATTGTTATTATTTTAAATCAACACTGCCTTGTTCTATGATTGGGGTACATTTTTACCAATATTTATAAGGACACAAAAGCAGAAACATATGAACAGTTTTGATGAAAACTTTGACGGCACAGTCCAAAGTCCAAACTAAATCTTCTCTGAATGGTTTGCAGAAAACATCTTGCAGACTTAACTCACACAAACGCTCTCAGAAATGAAGAGTCAGCTGGAAAGGCAACTCGCAGAAAATCTAAATAGTGATAAGTGAAAGCCTGAGTGACACTCTTGACTATAACAGTCTGGTGAAATATGATGAGGAGTGGTCCAGGATACTCACATAATACATTGCCCGGACTTTGAACTATATGCTTTCAGACTTAGATTTTAGACCTATTTTATGCTAATATTATGTGCAGATCATAATCTGCACATCATTAGTTCTTCCACCCTCACCCCACTGGGTAAATGTTACGGCCCTGGACCTTGGAGCGAGTGAGACTACCCTTTTGTGTTTATGCAAATCTAAGTGTGCTAGGACTCGTGGATGACTGGCTGCTGGGAGTCCTGTGCCAGCCTTCTTTTATGCAGATCACAGTGTGCCAGACCTCGCGGACGATTGGCTGCCTGGAGATCCCATGACCACTCCAAGACAATTGACTGGCTGATTGTCTGCACCTGGGAGTATAAAAAGGCTGAAGATCCTTCACACTCTGGGGAACTGCTGCTTTGAAGTGAACATGCAGTGTCCTCCTTGTCTGCTTTGCATGTGAAGCTTGTTTGCTAAACCTGTTTGCTGTGTTGCTCTTTGTTTACTAAACCAGCTGAACTTAGTTTCACTTGAGTTTTGTGATGCTAGCTTGCCTTAGTTAACCTTTAGCTTTTACTCTTGACTGTTTTTTCTTTATGTAATAATTGTTTGCCCAGTGGTCTTTTGAACAGCCCTGTTGGTTTTCTGTTTAAAGTTTGAAATTAAAACCTCTTTTCTTTACTCAGTTTTGTGTTGGGGGCTTGTGTATGTTTCTCCTTCCCTGACGCCTAGCAGAGGGGGTCGTAACATAAGTGGGGGCTCGTCCGGGATCCTTCTTTTCCCCATAAAGAGAATTCCCATTTGAAAGAGAACGTGTGTTTTGCTCCATTTTGTTTTTTTCTTTTCTGCCCTCTTCCCTGTTTTGAGCGCCATGTCGGCTCCATTTTGTTTAGAGGATTTTTTAAAAGCTCCATCTGTTGTGCTCTTTGATAGTACCCTAAGAATTATCATGGTAGTTAAACAAAGTGATAGTTGTATATCATATTACTTCAAACAGAGGTGATCCAGTAATGCTGCACTAATGAATTAGACTAACTATTCACTTTAGCTAAAGTTATTAAGTTAGCTAAAGAGTTGGGATGCTGTGTAAGACATAAATAAAGCTAAAATACAAAGGTTTGGACACCGTTTTGCATGTTTCCCTACTGTACTCTGCAAGCATACAGGGCTCTGAGAGGGTCCAAGATGACAACTTTGGAATTCTACTAGAAACAGTCGATCATATTTGTTTGTCAAAGCTGAATTCAGGGCAAACTACGCTAAATTAGCGTTTTTAGCTAGCAGCTACAATAAGCATAAAAGTTACTGTACGGCTATCATTTGTTAACATGACGCTTGTTCTTATACATGTAATACATTTATTACCAACCTGAGAGTTTATCCGCTGGTCATTCGACATGACGAATGACTTCTGAAGTCTTAATTCAGCTCAAGACGCTGTAGATTCCCGTCAGTAACACTTTCAGTCCACTAGCAAAACGTAGTTCTATTAATCTGCGCTTGAACCGGAACCGGATGTAAGTCCCAAAAAACTGAATTTTGGAACTGAAATTGAATTGTAGAACTGAAACTGAATGGTGAGAAGTGAAACTGAAATTATTCGAGAGCTGAATTTTTAAAGGATAAAATGCAGTTTCAAAGCAAATCAATTCATTTCCAAAATATAAAATTCAATTTCAATTTAATGATGATCATTTTCAAACCATAAATTCAATTTCAAATTAGACTAATTCAAATTCAGTTTTCAAAAGCTTTTATTCAAGTTACAATTCAGATTCAATCCAAGCAATTCAAATTCAAATTTAACTTATTCAAATTCAGTTTCTGATGGCACAGATTTCTGCCCATAGTTATCTCAGTCTCCCAGAGTACCATTTCTAATTTTGATTGAAACTGTCAGACAAAACGGCAGCCTCGAGCAGGCCAGGATATTAGTTTACAGAGGCTGTTAAAATTATGTCTAACATTAAAATGTTGGTGACACAATAATTTCATGCTAATGGTACTGACATATTCATAGGGTTAATTTTTGAGACAATATATCATGAGGTAGTCATGATTTTGCAAATATTCCACCTTGTAGTGCAGTTTGCACAAATTGTTTTAAAAATACACTCACCCTACAAACATTACTGAGAGGTCAAGATCTGCACAAATTAAAATGTTGCATAATTTTGCTGAGAGATCTTTTACTTTGTGGTAATCTTAGATGAGTCGTTTTATGGACAAAAACCACCAGGTCATTCAGTGTTTCCTTAGTGCTAATGTATCAGAGATGTTGGTGTACTACAACTGAAGTAATGTTGTTAACTCCTTAAAGTCATATTCTTTTATTGTCATAACTCTATTTTTATTTTTGTATGATACCTGATATATATGGAATATGGCTGAAGTAAACTAAAGTCTAAAATAGTTAGTCAGTCATTTGTTTAATAGTAATTTAATATTATATAATTCACATATAAAACTATGAATTGTAATCTTAAATGGTTTAAAAGCATGTAAAATAGCATTTGTAGGCAAGTATATTTCTTATTTTTATCAAGAAGCAAAAACAAAAAAGGGAAAAAAAAAAAAAGAAACAGGGCAGGGTTCAGTGGTTGAATCATCCATCCCCACCAATGCCAAAATCAAATCTACGCCCTTGCTCTCAGTGATATTAATATGTCTGCAGTTTGTTGCAATCCACTTGGCATTGTGTCAGTCAATATGTCTGAGGTGGACTTACTGAGTCCCCGATGCTCCATGAGTGGTTTGTCGCAAGCTGGGTGACGCGTTAACGAAAGTGCTAGCAGCATCCCCAGCTAACTTATACATCATGTCAATGTGACATTTTAAGCTGGAAGTGCTTCGGTGAAAAAAAAGAATTCCTTCTTGCACAATGTGCATAATACTTTATGTCAGTCACTGTTCTATCTTGTTATTTTTTTTAATACTCAAATTTCCCATCGAGAGGGCCAATGTGCATTTATCATCTTCCAGATTGAGTTGACTGGTTCAGCTGCCCATCACTACCACATCAACTGCCCATTTGCGCAGGTGCAAAGGTAACTACTTGGACAAACTGCCCGAAATGTATCGACAGAAACATTTCAGGGGCTTTGAGTCAATCTGCACTCCAGATGGGTTAATAGCGTTAAATTTTTTGTCGTGATAATCGTGATGACAGCTTAATCTGCGTTAACGCGTTAATTTTGACAGCAGTAATATATATATATATATATATATATGTGTGTATGTGTGTGTGTGTGTGTGTGTATCTATATCAGGGGTCGGCAACCCTGGGCACGCGTGCCAGCGTTAACTGATGGCACGCTCGGTGGGCCGATGATTTTTTTTTTAATTCTTTTTTTGCAGCGGTGTAAACAATGAAAGGTGGTGGATTGGCCAGATGCTGGCCGGTGTGTAAAAATAACTCAGTTGTTTGGTGGTGGCTATGGCGTAGCTTCCACTGATTCAGTAACATTAGCAAGTGGTGGAGGCCAGCAGGTGGATGAGGGAAAGGGGAGGCAGGAGGAGCAGAGACCCGAGGCAGCACCGGTCCGAGTGTCAGGTGAACTGAACTTCAGGTAAGAAGTTATGACCTGCAGTCTATCTGGGTCAGATATAAACCAAGTTTAGGTGGAGTTTATTTTCGTTGTGCTGACTTTTTACAGTCAGTTACAATAACTCGTACTGCGTACTAGCTAGCATGACGGAGTTTTCATCAGCATTGTTGTAGTGAACTTTATTTTATTCATAAGGTTAGTAGAGTTGCCAACCGTCCCGTAAAAAGACGGAATCGTCTCGTATTCAGAGAAAATATTACGCGTTTCGTATTGAGCTTAAAAGGAACGCAGTTTGTCCCGTACTTCAGCTACAATGGAAAAAGACACAAAGCTGGAGTTAATCTGTCGTTACGCTGCACAGCTGCCTCTTCTTCTCTCATTCTCTCCCCCTCCTGTTGCTACTTCAATCATGAAACTGATCAATGATCAGCTGATCGGCTTTTCTGGCGCAAGTCCGTCTCTCTTGTTTGAGGGGGGACGTTGTTAGCTTTCCACATTCCGACACTTCAAAAGCTTCAGGAGCTTTCCGCTCAGCACAGCATCAGCACCACGGAGATACAAGGATACATCCGTAGACTCCAGACAGAATTCCCAATGCGTTTTTGGGACTTTCAGGTGTATGGACCAATGTTTTATTTTCTGATCAAACCAGAAATCTTTAATGAGCAGCTAGATTTGTCTCGCATTAAATGGCTGAGTTAATGCCAGTTAATGCAACATCGAAGCAGCTGGAATCCACAGCTGTGCGTGTTCATGGAGCTGCATTTTCACCTGCTGGACATCACTACCTGACAAGTTTAACTGTCTTCAGAACATTGCAGAGGCCTTATTGACAGTACTTGGCTCTACATATCTGTGTGAGCAGATTTTCTCTCACATGAAGAGTGTCCTCGCTTAGCCGCTCGGAGACCTGTGTCTCTGAGTGGGAGACCAGAGATCACATTAACATGTGTATCCCTGTATTAACAAACATGCCATATTGGCCCAGTTTATTTTACTTATTGTTGTGAGGAGACCATAAATAGCATTTGTATTTTCTGTTGTACAGTTCATTTGCTGTCAAAAAGTGTCTTTTTTTGTTTCGAAATAGCTGATAACTACTCGCTGATAGCTGCCAACATCTGTGAACAAATATAATTCTATAAAGTGGTTCTATATAGTGTGTAACTGTTAATATAGAGCGTTATTAAATTCATTGCTAATGCAATCATATGGCACACTGACCTCTGAGGAAATTTTAGATGGCACTCGCCATCAGAAAGGTTGCCTACCCCTGATCTATATATATATATATATATATACACACAAACACATGTGCGTGTGTGTGTGAGATACAGTGACCAGACTGTTGAATGACAGAGATATTGTTTAAGCAACAACAGGCAAGTACATAGACTTGGACCTGACTAAGGCCTCTTCATTTATAAACAGATTATTTGTCGAAATCACTGTTGGTCACTAGTGGACTTCCCAGGCTTTAGTATATTTACCACTCTGTCAATCAATGTATCCTGTAATGTATCTTGTATGTCAATCAATGTGTCCTGTCATCAATTCAATGTATCCTCCCCTCTCATTGGTCCTGAGTCAGTCTTTTCCTTCAAATTTGAGAGAAATTAAAGTTTGGACTCATCCACTTTTATTGCCACCAGTTAATTTTCCCATCATCTTCTAAAGATGTTTAATGTCGCTGAGTTTCACTTTACACATTTTAACACTGAAGTTTATGGGGAGCCAGCCTCCTTCTTTCCTCCCTCACTTGTGTTTCTCTAGTTCTTTACTCCATGCAGACAGAGAAGTGGGCTGAAGTCTCTCCTGGGCCTGCATTGACTACCATTCAAACCGAATGTTAATCTCCTTATTATCCCAAGTTTTTAGTGGTTGAAAGGATGGCAGATCTCCTGCATATCTATATGCCTGCCTACCCAACCCCCACTTCCTCACAATTCATACCAGGAAGTAAGAAAACATCCGGCATTCTTTTAAGTGCACGGATACCATTAAGTACTTGGCCTGCATTAACCCCACCCCTCCTGAGCCACTCTCCAGTCCCCTGTGCAACTGCAGCCAGTTCAATAAACATTTGAAAACTGCCATCAGTGTATCATCTCTGTCCATGGTAGACTGGCCTCTGTGTAAATTATGAAGAAACCTGTGACGAAACAGTCAGTAAAAGGAAACTGTGGCAATTTACTAACAGCTAACAGACTGTAAAGAACATTCATGTTTGCACACTATGTCAGTTAAAGTTCACTCATACGTTTCCTCTGCTTGCTAATGTCAGTGACTCAGTTTATACATAGTTTATGGCTGTTCTATTAGTTAACAGCAATCACCAACAATAGCTTTCCATTAGTTTAGCTACACTGTAATAAAAAAAAAGGAAAAACATTCCATAAAAAGACAAACATTAGTATGTTTTTTGTTTGTTTGTTTCTGTATTTATTTATTTTTTTATTTTTTTGACAGAAGTTTCTGTCAATGTTAAATGGTTATATTTCAGTGTGTTTAAAAACATTTAAAGCACATAAGAAATTCCTTATGTTAAAGTAAAAGTCTTACTGAAGGTTTTACTAAAGGTTTTACAGATTTATTTATTTATTTATTTTTATTATTATGGGTGGATGGAGTTTTTTTTTAATCATCTGTAGCTACTATACATGCAGCTATTAAACTGTGCCATTTGGTTATAGAGTTGTTGGAACTCATGCAGTTCCACATAAATATTCAATAACGTGTGGTAGCTATTTCCTCACTCACCTTAAACTGAAAATAATTTAGCAAATCAATGTATTATTTATTAATTGATTTGCTCAAATTCAAAAAAGAAAAAGATTATGGATTATTAAACAGATGGTGTTTAAAAATTGGTTGTTGGTGTTGTTTACCTTGAAAAATATGTGCCTTAAATAGTTAAATAAAAGAGGTTGTCATGTAATGGAAGCAAATTATTTAACTCATTTAGTCATAGCACCAAACAGGGCAGTTATGGTTCCCAAACGTGTTCGTTAAAGGAGTAGTCTAGCTTCATTTGTAGCAAAGCTCGTCAGACCACATTCTTAAAAATACCACACTCTATTATTAGACTTAAAGGATTAATAAGGGTGTTAGTAATGCAATTGTTTTTTTTCTTTCCACACCCTAAGAAAACCAGTCTAGAATCAACAGACATGTCACGGTCCAACAGACCAGGCTGAAGATTATTCAGCTTTCAGCTTTCAACAGGGCTTTGGTGTTGTTTTGCTTTCTCTCTCTCTATTTCTCTTTCTCGCCTGGGGGAACTCTTTATGGGTTCCTGCCTTTGGCCTACGCACCTGTGGCAGAGTGAACACCTGCACCTCATTATCCTGCCACTACTTAAGTGGAAGAAGCGAGGCTACTCATCGCTGGATTGTTGTGTGAATCGCGTCAGTGTAGCCCCGCCTCTGAGATTGTTCATAGCTCTTGTGGGGTTTTGCCTTCGTTCTAATCTGCATTCTCTTTGCATGTCGACTCCACAGACCTGTTTCTGTTTCCTTGTGGGGATTTATTTGTGACGAGTGGAGAGTGACTGGCGGAGTGCAGTGTGTGGCAGAAGAGGAGTGAGAGTGATTTTCCCCGTTTCCTTCCATTGGATTCCTTGGAACTAAAATTTTCAGTTCCAAGTACCCGTATCATATTTCATTTATTTAAGGTGATCAAAAAAAAGAATATCTTGTTATTTTGCTGTAAATTAAAACTGAATATAAATCATCAGAAGTGTAAAAAATGCCATGAGTGGTTTTACATCTTAGATCACGAAATACAGCTGCAGCTAGATTATAATATAACAGTGTTTATATCCACTGGGACCTTGTAGAGCTGAGTTTCTACATTTGATGACGTAGATGGCAACAGAGCTGCTGTCAGGCCACAGTAGGGGGGCGATCCTTTCTCCACTTTCTGTGTTTGATCTCTCAGGTTCAGCACAATCCCTCGCTGCTATAGAGACACAAACACATCTGAGTCACTTACAGTAATTTTAAATAAAACAAAATACCAATAAAATAAACTATAACATATCTGTCAGTGCATGAAGAAGTGTTTATTTACTGCTGACAGAGCTGAACTTCAGTGTAGTTTATTAGTTTAAAAAAAAAAAAACTTCTGATATTAACCAGAAAAAATAAACTAAAACTTACTGAGAGAACAGAAGTGTTGACTTGAATGTTCAGCTGAACTATAAAACTGACACTGATTTAAAAAAAAAAGCCTTGGAAAGATTGACCAGTGTTTATAATAAAACATTGAAGTTCAACAAAAGCAATCACAGTGATCAAATCAAACTGAAGGAAAATAGAGCAACACTAAGCCTCTCACAAGTCCTCCTCATCACTGCTCACAGCTTTAGGATTTCTTTTATATAAAACTTTGATCTTTACCCAGATTTAGGATGAACTTTAAAATCTTTAGAAAAAAAATATTTGAAGTCTGATTCGTCCTTCTCTGAGGGCGTCTTTGTCACTCTGGACTCGTCCTGAAAACTTTGCATCCTGAGACTCTGACACCTCAACACCTTCATGAACATGATACAGGAGTGAGACTTGGTCAGCATTTAACAGTTCATGTTTATCTATGACAGTGTTCACACAATGTAACGTGTTGATCTGTCAGGTTTGGTGGTGAACGTCCACTCCAGTGTGATGTTGTGGTTCTCCTCTGCCTGATAGGAGGTCTGTGTCACATTCACTACAAATGATCCTGTGGGCTGAGCAGTTGATGAAAAATGACACACGGGACACACTAACTTCTCTGAATGTCTGAATTTAAAAATATATATGATTTAGCAGAAATAAATTGTTTTGAGTACATTGTCATTCTCAGAGTTTTAAAGAGGAAAACATCTGAATTTAAAAGGGTTTATGTTAAATCGTCTTCTGAGAATGTGTTGAATTGCCCAAATTGAATGAAACATGAGTTGAAGGTTAATCATTTTAGACTGAATCTTCAAATGGGATGGAATTTCTGTGTTAAGAATTAAAAGGAAATGATGTGATTAAAATGAAATAACCTTAGGTTTAGTTAAAAGTGGGTGAAAGGTCAGACATGGAGAGAACAATGTTGTGTGGCTAGATATTGGTGGATTATATGTGAACACAGTGATTGACTGTTTTAGGAGGAGAGAGATGAGTAGGCCATTAACAGAGAATAAATTGGAGTCCCTGGAGATACTTGGTCAGTTCCTGGGAGTCCTGTGATATGAGTGTTCAGAAGACTGGATATAAGAAGTTCACTGCTGGAAATCCCAGTAGTGACACCACAGGGAACAAACCAATTGGCATTGTGGACTTGGATTTGACTCTTTCTCTGCTCATCTTCACCTTTGCCATGTTGGATTATCATTCTGAGAAGGATTTGCACTTCATTCGTTTTAGTTTTATCTTTAACTTTAGCTTTTAACAATTTACGTACAGACAAAAAGCAACAGATAAAGATAAAATACCTACTGTTGCTATCTCATTTTTTTTATCCGATCATGTTCTGCAGAGCTGCAGGACAACCCAAAGGCGTAAACGATGAACTAATGATGGGCAAAGCAAGGTTTCATAAACCCTGAAACATTCAAAGCATTTGTATCAAGACTTCGAAACAATCTGAAACCCTCGCCACAGTGACACCTGCTGACTATTTTGGCTATGACTGCATCTTGATGATGCTAGTCTGTGAAGCAGTGACACAGACAAGCGCATGGATCTGTTTTCGTGACTTCAGATTTTTAGGCGTTCATGTCATCAGGTTTGTACACACTGTCAATCAAAGCTCGAAGCTGGCATTAGGTTTTATTTTGATTTCTGTCAATGTTAAATGGTTATATTTCAGTGTGTTGTGGCGATTAGAAAATTATTTTGCTGTTACTATTCATGTTGCATTAGTTATCATTTCATCAAAGCATTTATTGAAGCTGTTAATGTTACATTAAAGTCTGTATTTCAGGTGTTATCATAATCACATAATAATCTTTCATTGCAGGTGCAACTGTATTCATGTTATACACATTGCATTTTTGTGCTTATTAAAGAGTTGAAGCTCGGTCGTTTAATTGATGGTTGGAAGCTTCGGCGACGCGATGTTCGGCCGATCTATTGAGTAAAGTGACCTAGAGCTGTGGAAGAATTGCATACATGCTTACCATACACCACATATTATATAGAAACAGAATAGAGGCCTGTGTGTTCAGCAACCTGCTGCATTGGAGTCTGCCTGGTAACAGATGACTCAAAGTAAGCCGGGAAGTATGCCTCTAAAAGGTCTTTGTTTGTCGAGTGAGTTCATGCACTGAGGTCAAGACACACATAGTTTCCCTGCACACACACACACACAGTTTCGGGGATATGGACACACACAGTATGTAGACTTGTTTTGCTGTTTAATTCCAGAGATAAGTAAAGTAAAATAACCGGAAGCATCTGGTGGAGGAGCAGAGGAAGGAGCTGTTCTTTTTTAGGGTGTCCAAGGTTGGGATGACTGGAACGGATGCATGTTATCTCTCTGCTTTGACGCATGATGCTCGTCATCAACTATGTTATATATATGACTGCTCATTTATTGTTCTGGGGAGATCGATGCTGATTGTGTGACGGGGCTCATCTTCCCCGCACGCGTGTGTTTAATAAAATCATTGTTTTGACACACTGGGACCTTGCAGTCGTTTGTCTCTTACCTCAAATACGAATCAGGACAGTGTTTAAAAACATTTAAAACACATAAGAAATTCCTTATGTTAAAGTAAAAGTCTTACTGAAGGTTTTACTAAAGGTTTTACAGATTTATTTTTTAAATTTTTTTTTATTATGGGTGGATGGAGTTTTTTTATCATCTGTAGCTACTATACATGCAGCTATTAAAATGTACCATTTGGTTATAGAGTTGTTGGAACTCATGCAGGATATTAAACATTTACATAAATATTCAATAACGTGTGGTAGCTATTTCCTCACTCACCTTAAACTGAAAATAATTTAGCAAATCGATGTATTATTTATTAATTGATTTGCTCAAATGCAAAAAAAATAATAATTATGGATTATTAAACAGATGGTGTTTAAAACTTGGTTGTTGGTGGTTTTTACCTTGAAAAATATGTGCCTTAAATAGTAAAAAAAAAAAGAAGAGGTTGTCGTGTAATGGAAGCGAACTATTTAACTCATTTCCAAAAATTGAATCTGTTCATCTGGACGTAGCGTTTTGTGGGAGAAACGTTTCGTCACTCATCCA
>CAKLIZ010000608.1:0-25136 GCA_922035795.1 Oreochromis mossambicus
CTGGCATATCTTTAAGTCTAACAGCAGCTTATGCAACAGTCCTGTAAAAGTTTGTGCTTACAGTTTGTGCCCATAAGCACAAACTGTATGCTTTTTTCTTCATGTGATGAATTCATAAGAAATGCAGTTTAATAAGAGAGTGTTACCATGGTGACCAACAAAACAAAGCTTATCAATTGTATTTTAATCTAACTCGGATTTAATCTAAAACCCGAGTAGCTTCAATGCTGAATCTTAAAAAAGTATTTTTAATTACTTAATTTGTAATGAACAATGAAAAAATCTGTTTAATTCAATATATTAATGGAATTATGAGTTTATTTTAGAGGTTGTGACAAAGTCTCCCTATCTGCAGCCTCATCTGATGTAACAAACTACAGCTACAGACCATTTCCCAACGCAGAGTGGATTCATTTCAGCTCCCACATGAGTTTAAATTAAAACATTTTCATCAAGCTAAATATCTTCATCAGTTAAAAACTGCATTAAAATCAGCAGACTCCACTTTCTGTAGACAGAGAAATACAATTGTTATTACAGCTATAACCTTGGATCGATAGAGATATTATATATATTTTTTTATTAGTATAAAATAACTCTAAAATGAAGATTTATGAGTTGCAGCTTCAGAAGACTAATTATGTTCCGAGGAAACTTGCAGTTAACGACAATGTGCATGTTGTACTTGTCTGAGCAGCCCAACAGAAACTGACAGTTAGTAAAACAACATGTTTAAACAACGACAACAAGTTTAAACTGGTCTGGTTCACTGTTGTTGGTGTTCATATGAAACTCAAGTATGAAGATTCACTTCCAGTGTTTGTGTCTCTTTGCCTTTTAACATTAATTCTGTGGACAGTGTTGGTCAAGTTACTTGAAAAAAGTAATTAGTTACTAATTACTGATTACTTCTCCAAAAAAGTAATTAATAGGTTCATCTAGCATAAACCTATTGGTGGAACACCAAGACAATTCTGCTACAATGGCAAAAGCAAGACGCAAGTCACCAGAGCTCCTTCTGTAATCTCGTGCACGAGGGAGAGAACTGTGACGAGCGCTGTTCCTGCCGCTCGAACCCCAGTCACTCTCAGTTAGCTCCCCCATAGCACTGCTCTTTATTGTGGTTACATGAATATGCAAAGGTTCATTAACATATGAAATCTTATATAGGCAGGCATGTGAACAAAGAGTACCGTCTGTATGCACGTGTAGGTATCCGTTTGTGTGTGTGTGTGTGTGTGTTTGTGTCAAGAGATGACCCTGTGAACGCCTCCTTAAAAAGCCGGTGCCAGGAGTCCAGCGGTTCACCTAAACAAAGGGCTCTTATTCTTAAACAGATATAGATGTGTTTGCCATACCATATATCAGAAAGAGAAGATACAATCTCTCTCATGACCCTAGGAGGTGTGTGATCTATGCCAGAACACCCTGGAAGACGAGTGAACGTACTCCCCTTTTCACGGTGCAGAAGGCGGTTGGAAACCTACTAGGATAAGACATTCTATCAATCTACAATTGATTATATACCTCTAAGAATATATGATTATATATTTCTAAGCATAAATGACAATTTACCAATATAAACCTAACAGGTGTGGATAATTTTGCCGAGAACTCAAATCCACTGATTACAAACAAAGTGAACACAAAATCGCCAGAATATGACAGCAGCAACCAAAGTAATCATCACAACCCAAAGACATGGAAACACTGGTCAAACGTAGGCAGGTCACAGCCTGCATATGTAGGCATCATTATCACGTACAGGATTTAAAACAGGCTGAAAAGGCTCATGGTGTTTCTGAAAATCTGTTTGCTACTGATTGACTTTGTTGGCAGTGAACCTGAACAGAGCTGGTGCTGCTTCCGGTTGTTTTAATGTCACTTCAAAAAATCCTGAATGTCGATGTCTTACAAACAGTTAAAGGGAAGATCAACATCCCATAAGTGATGATGGACTACTGATCAGTGTCAGATAGACGAAAGGTTTCATACAAATTGATTTAAAGTGTTTATCACAGTAAAAATTGCTTCAATGAAAACTCCCGACTCATAACAAGTTTCAGCAGTCTGTGAGTTTTCCCCTGACATTATCTAGTCTAGATGTTAGCAGTGATTGTGTGGATGGCAGGTTTGTGCTTTCACAGTCAGACTGACTTGTGTTTGTGGGAACACTGAAATCCTGGAAGGATCCACAGCATCAGGCTGTTAGTGTCCAGCTTTACTGTGTTCATGAGAGTGTTGCTGTAAAGCAGTTTGATGAACAAACATTGTTTTCTCTCTCTGTCTGACTAAAACCTGAACAAAGAGGCTGTGCAACATTGTCCTGTCACACCTGTCCCACAGCTTAACTGGTCAGATCAGTTTGAGTCCAAACAGAAATATGATCTTAATAACCTGACTAAAGTCAAACCACAAATCACAACTAACTTTACTGTAATTTTATTTTGAAAGGACTAATAAGAAACAACAGCACACTGCTGTGTGTGACTTTAGAGACAACAGTTTTCTTCCAGTAAATTAAAAGACAGTTTGTTGTGTGAAGAAATCAATCAAACGTCAGCTGTTCATCAAACTGTCTGATTCCAGTCGATCAGTAATCTATAACTGTCACGGCCTGGGGGATCGGCGAGACGCTGATCGGCCTTTTCTATCTTTTCTCTTTCTCGCGCTCTCTCTCTCCTCCTCTCTGTCGCCGAGGCGGAACTCATTGTGGGTTCACGCCCTCGGCCCACGCCCACGGAAAAGAACACACCTGATGCCCATCAAGATGAGCGGCATTTAAGCCAGGAGGTGACTGCTGGTCTTCGCTGGATCGTTGTCTGCCACACGTCAGTGAAAGTCAAGCTACAGCTCAGATAAGTCAATTGTCCTTGTGAATATTGTACTCATTCCTGACTCCTTGTCTACAGACCCCCTGGATTACCTTTCCCGTGTGAACCTCTGTGTGTTAAGTGTGGAGAAAGGGACTGCCGTCGTGTATGTGGACAGTTGGAGAGCGAGTGATTCCCCCCTTGGATTTCCCTGGAGCCTGTCCCTCACATTGTTGTATATTGCACTACCCTGCACTCTCTGTATATACACCTGGTGAACTCTGTAAATAAATCCTTGTGTTCAGCTGATTCATGAGTCCCCGCGTTTGAGTCCCCTGCTTTGAACCTTAACAATAATTATGTGGAAATGCAAGAATGATCAAAGTTTGTCCTGAAATAAGAGCTGAACATCTGGTCCAAACATCACAGAAACAAACAGTCAAACAGTTAAAGGATGAAAGAAAGCCACCTTACAGTTTCTTCAAAAACACAAAAACAACAAGCTCCACTCCACATCTGGACACTAAACATGGACACACATGTGAGCTGCTTCCTGGAAGGAGGCGGGACTCCAGCTGAAGCTCAGGACACGTGGGAGGAGCTCAGCAGGAACATTTGAGTTCATTTGACTGGACACTGGAACATTTCTCTGCTTTCTTCCTCTTTCATTTCCATTAAATTTGTATTTGATGCCCCCATGTGTGCCTCTGTGTTCAGATGTGACATCTTCTTTTTGACTGTCCTGTTGAATGTTCATCTCTATTACAGACTTGTTTGTCATACACACGATATCATCTTTACTCATTTGACTTTTAGACCCTTAGAAAGTGTTTTTCTGTAATGGACAGAAGTTATTTTTACTTCTTTACTAGCTGATGTTAAAAACTGAAAAGGACTATAATTTATAATCACTTTCTTTACTACAGTAAGTAATTTAATCGATGATTTATGGAAACAAGAAAGATGTTCCTTTAACAAAGACAAATGAATCTGTCCGATATTTTCATAGATGTTGATCATTGTACAAACTTTACTGAATGTGTAATAAATTTATTTTTTTTATTTTTTGTTTCCTGCAAACTGGATAGACAGGTTCAAAGTAAAGTTTCATTTTTGACATGAAACCTTGTTGTAGCTGCAGAGTGAACACACACAGAGTGATCCCAGATCACCTCTGACACACCCACACTGTTTGCTTTGTTTGGAGTATAAATATTTACATTGCAAACATTCACAGTGAGTTTCTCTTTTTCCAGTCTACAGATCCAGTCACACTTTCTACCTTCACCTGTGCAGTAAAGACTGAAAGCAGAGCTGAAACCAACCGTCCAATCAGTGAGCAGCATCAACACCTGAGCTTCATTCAAATGTGGTTACAGGGGCTGTGTCCCAATTCAGGGTCTGCAGCCTTAAAGGTCGCATTTCAAGGCGTCACAGCGACGCGACGAAGGCTGTCCCAATTCGAAGGCTGTTCAAAATGCAGCTTTGATTTCCCCTAATTTTAAGGATGGATCGGTGTATCCTTTGTGGCCCAACCTATCCCAGAATGCATAGTGCTACGATGGGTGTTGATAGCTGGAACATTTAGAGACAATAAACTACAATGACAAAGCACTGAACACCAGGCATAGCTCTTTGGGTAATCTCGTGCATGAGGAAGAGAACTGTGACGAGCTCCTGCCGCTCGAACCCCAGTCACTCTCAGTTAAGTCCCTCGTAGCACTGCTCTTTATTGTGGTTACATGAATATGCAAAGGTTCATTAACATATGAAATCTTATATAGGCATAAATGTAAACAACGAGTACCAGTCTGTATGTATGTGTAGGTATGCATGTGTGTGTGTGTCAAGATGTGACCCTGTAAATGCACCCCCAAAGCTGGTGCTCTTATACTTAAACAGATGCACAGTAGATGTCCTCCTATACCATAAATCATTAAGAGAAGGTATGACCTCTCTCATGACCTTAGGATGCGTGTGCATGCCAGAACCCTCTGGAAAGCACACAGAGCCTTTGCAGACTACTAAGGATCAGACTTCTTTCATTATGCAATCGATTATAAAACTCTAAGCATATATGAGTATATATTTCTAAGCATAAATGACCATCCAACAATATAAACCTAACAGTAATCCTGTTACTTTACCGATTACTTAATTTCAAAAGCAATTAGTTACTAATTACTTAGCTATTTTTTAAAAACATGATACATAATCTGCCTAATTCTATTTTTCTCTGCATAATCCATCATATAAAATTGAATCAAATGGAAAAGTCTCCTTTAAAACATAGTTGTATTATTTTTAATCTTTTAATTTTACACACATTACATTAAGCACAAATTGAATTATATGCAACAGTCTTTTACTTGGAAAAATTTGTTTAACATTTATTTTTTGTGTTTATATTCACTCTTTCAAAGAAATGCAAGTAAACCACAGCAAAAAATTAATAAAATCATAGCTTCAGTGGCTCTAAGTCCTGTCACTCTTAAATCTATTGTCACCTGTTTAGCGGGAGTGGAGCTGTCAGAGATTTGCCCGGTGCTGCAGCGGTCATGTCAGCAGAGTGATCTTGCTAGGTGCTTGCTCAGAATTCAAGTTTAAATAAGTTTACATTATATTAATCATTATTAGTTATCACAGCAGTTAACTTGAACTCTGGGTCAAATACTGAGCATCAATAAAGATTCAATATAGGTAAGTAAATTTAAATCTTTTGAAAAATGTACTTCTAAAAATACTCCTATTGCACCATGTTCATTCACTCATGAGCCACTGTAACATGGATCAAATGGCTGAATTTCCACCTCAGCGTGAAGTCAAGTTCTATAGTTCTTCCAGAAGCCTGGAGAACTATTATTAGTAAAGTATTTTTTTCTTGTCTACGGTCAATTATTAAGTTAATTTCATTACAACACTGTTTTTTTTTTTTCAGACTTGCTGGATGTAACCACTCAGACAGAAGCTGTGAAGGGCTGTCCTCAGTTCTCAGTTCTCAGTTTTCTAGTCTGATAGAGCTGGACCTGAGTAACAATGACCTACAGGATTCAGGAGTGAAACTTCTATCTTTTGGAGTAAAGAGTCCACACTCTACATTAAAACGAATCAGGTTTGCTCTGTTCATTATAGCTAAAATTAGAAACATTGTTCAGAGGTGTAATGTTATTTATTTAAACAGTGGAGAGCATTGGTAATAGAAACACCCACATGCTCTTTTGACTTAAGTTTCCAAGCTTATTTCACCACACTGGCAAATTCACACTAAAAAAGAAGATACCCTGCTTGTGTCAAAATTTGATTGATGACCCTAGCCTTGACCTTTTTTTTTTTTTTTTTTTTTTTTGCCTGTCCCATTTTGCTCTCTTGCCATCAGAATTATCGTCTAAAGGCGAAGTAAGATGCCCAACAGATATACTTTACCCAATGGACCATCCCAGCCTTGCCGTAATGGTCTATTTGATTCACCTTTCATTGTTTATTTTATTTCATTTTCACTTGCTAAATACGGGACAGACTTGACTGGGGGAAAAAAGGGGGAGAAAGAAAGAGGGAAAGAAAAACAGCAGGGAAGAGGAATGGTGATAAAGGGCAAAAAACAAAAACCAACAAAATAAGCAGACAAAAAATACATATATCCATCACCTGGATCACCTGTGAAGAAAGAAAAAAGAGAAAACAAGCAGAAGAAAAAAAAAGAGCAACATAGTAAACAACATCACGATGATCTATGGGAATGTAACAGTAAATACTAAATGTTAAACATTATTGTGCAGCACGTGAGATCGACAGCGCACAGTGTGCTTTGAGGTAGGAGCCAAAAAGGGTGTAGTTTGTGTGTGTGATCACCCGTGTGTACACCTGTGAGCATGAGCGCGCTTGTATTTAAAAGGTTCCTTCATGTAATGATCTGCTAGAGGGTGTGGGGGGCCACTGCCCCATCCTCCAGGGCATGAAGCAGGTATGGAGGAGATCAAAACTCCAGACATCCAGAGGCCCTCAGAACACAAGAGACCAAGGAAGACCAACAGAGGGGCAGCCGCGCCACTATCCCAGAAAGAGCTGAGGAGAGCCCCAGATGAGGGGTCACTCAACAGCCACAGAGCAGAAGCCAGGGGGGGTTGCAGTGACGTGCCCGTGAGCTCCGCCGGTAGCCAGCTGTGCCAGAGTGACTGAGCCCCAGGCCGAGAGGCTGAGGGCACCCCACCTCCGAAGTGGCCCGAGCGAGCCCCAGGTTCCAGGCCCCGACAAGCAGCCACCAGGAGTGAGCCGGTGTGTACCTGGACGCCCACCCCCAGACACAAAGAACCACCAACGCACCGATATCTGAGGGCGTCTACTACCCCGCTCATATGTAGTGTTCTAAGGTGCATTTAAAACCCAGGAGGGCATGGAGCTACCTACCAGAGAGCAGCAGGTAAGCTCATAGCCCCTCCTGATAACCCTCAATGTCTACGTGTATTTAAAATTGAGAGGTGGACAACGACGCCAGGGGTGAGGTTGTACACCCTGATGGTCTTTTGGATACCGTGTAGCTTGCCCACCTCCAAGATCCTATATGTATGTGTAATGAGAGTGTGAGTAATGTGAATGTCTACGTTGTGGGATAAAATTGAGGCACAGGCAGCCAGAAGGGGACAGAGGGGGGGATGCCTCCCCTGCACCCTGGTGACACACCTTTACACCAAGGCCCTGCATGTGTGGGTGATTGTGGTTGAGCGGGAAGAGGGAGGCAGCTGGAGATGGGAAGGGAAGGAAGGGAGTGCAAGTGACCCCTCCCTGGGGCCAGCTGACCCCAGTAGGCACCACCATACTCTGCAACCCCCCAGGGAAAGGGGGCCCAGGCCCATCCGGACCGGGGCCCAGTTCAGCAGCGCTGCCTGGCCCTACAGAGCCCTGGACAGCCCACCCGACCCCACCCCAGATAAAACAGCACCCACCCCGTCATCCACTCATCTTCCAGACTAGACAAGACAATAGACGCGCAGGCTGAGATCTTCCTCCACCTCTCCTATATCTCCCCCTCTTGCAGAGTGAGTTCCTGAAGAGAGGAGACCTCCTGCAAGATGTAACAGCCTCCCCCACCAGTTGAAGAGCCCCCCAGGTGGCTTGATGAGCTGGCGGCACCCTGCGCCAGGGCTGGGCCCTCATACACCCACCCAGAACCCCGGCAACACACCGATCGGGACCCAAGCCCCCAAGGCCCAGCCAGGGCTCCAGCCCAGAGATGGAGCACCCCCAGTACCTCTCGCCCGTCCCGGACCCACCCAGGAGCAGCCAGGCTACCAGGTCAGTAACCCACGTCCGTCAGCACAGACCCTCCCCTAGCCACGCAGCACGCAGCCACAAGGAAACCGTCACCTAAGAGCCAACAGAGCCCTTAAAAGGCCATGACCGCAACCCCAGGTTGAGCCCTCCAAGGAAGACGCTCCTGGGGAATCCCCCGACGCCCCAAGCCCGTCCCTACCCCCACACCAATCACAACAATGAAGTTGGGACCAAACTATGACCCCCCACCCCCCACCCCCACTAGGTGATGGAGCTGATCAAAGGAGCCCAGAGCAATTGATCTGATGTGGTGGCAGAGGCTGTATCAAGACTAATGTAATCTAATAGATAATTTCTATATTGGTTAGAATTAAGATTATTTTTATTTTTCCAGTTCATGAGGACTGTTTTCTTGGCTATCCATAGGGCAGTGAAAACCATATGGGCTATATTCTTTTCCGTAGTGACATTATCTAAGCTGCCCAACAAACACACTAAAGGGGAAGTTGGAATGTTACATTTCAGACACTTTGATAAGTCTTCACATATCTCGCGCCAAAACTTCTGAACTGGTGGACAGAACCAAAGAGCGTGGATATAATTGTCCGGTGAATTGGTTTGGCAGTGTGAGCAGTTATCGGTAGACGTAAAGCCCATCTTGAACATCCGATGACCTGTATAGTGCACTCTATGTAGTATTTTGTATTGAATTAATTGAAGACTGGGATTTCTAATTAGATTAAAGGTTTTTAAGCAAATCTGAGACCAGAAGTTTTGGTCTAAGTTAACTGATAAATCCGCTTCCCATTTTGCAATAGGAAGTGATATTGATTCATCTGTTTTAGAAAGCATTCTGTATATTTTG
Organism: Oreochromis mossambicus; assembly: GCA_922035795.1. NCBI lineage: Eukaryota > Metazoa > Chordata > Actinopteri > Cichliformes > Cichlidae > Oreochromis > Oreochromis mossambicus. Next base: position 8,947 of record CAKLIZ010000608.1, read on the forward strand.
GATAGTAATTTGGGGGTTTTAAGAGTCAGAAATTGAACCACACTTGGTGGTGTTTGTAGTTCAACTTGACCCGGTTTAAATCTCTTTTTTATTATGGATTTAATTTGTTGATATTCTAAAAATCTTTTCTTGTTGATCCCATATTTTGTAACTAGTCTGTCAAATGAAATAAATTCTGTTCCTTCTAATATATGTTCTAAATATTTGATTCCTTTACCACTCCAATCTGAAAAGTTTATCATATTATTGTTTCGTAATATGTCAGGGTTGTTCCAGATAGGTGTACGTTTGCATGGGATTAATGAAGACTCTGTCAACTTCAGAAACTCCCACCATGCTGTCAGAGAAGAGCTGATGTTGACGCTTTTGAAGCATTCTCGAAACATGTTCAATGCAGCTAAGAGGACTCCGTGGCGACAAACAGCTATTTCCATGCCCTCTTCATCCAACTTCCCAGTGGACTTTTTGGACGACTCCTTTGCTGCAGTCCAAGATGAAGATCCGCACAACCCTTTCCCCGGGACCTATACACTCAAAGATTTTAACATAAAAGACATGACATGATTAAGCCCTATCAGGGACAAACTTTTTAATACAAATGCATAACAATTAGCTGAATTAGCCTTAAGTCACACAAGACCTCATATCTCCCCAGGACAGCACTGATAACACAAAATAAAAATCATGTTGTTTTTGTTTGTTTTTTTAAATACACATGGTGACAAAAGAAAATATACATTAAGATAAAGTAAAGTAAAGTAAATAATATTACGACAACACCAAGAGAAAAATAAAATAAATATCCACCCATCCATATATGTATATACACACACACACACACACACACACACACACACACACACACACACACACGTATGTGTATATGGTTATGGCATTAACGTCATTTTAACAAGATTAACGCTAACAGCACTAATATATATGTGTATCTTACATGATTTGTGTGTCTCTGGATGTATTTCACAAACTCAGCAACGTCCTCATCTTTTTCAATGAAGAGACCTTCAAAGTTCGCCTGCTCTGAAGTGCTGAACAAACACAGTGACAGTTGTTTGAAAAGAAACATTAAAATACATTTTTCTACAAATCCATATTTGATTTATGTACACAATGCATAAAGTACCTTATATTAGATTGAAAGCGATAAAGCTTACGGTTTCCATCAACTGAGACGGCAAGCATGTCTGGAGTGCAGGATGGCTCCTTGCACATCCTGTCCACCTCAAACTTTACAGCACTCCACTCCAAGAAACTTTTACTGAAGGCATCAGCTGATATTCGGCCAGTCTTTTACATAGAGGGCATACAACAGAATATTCAACTTAGCAAATTTAGAAACTCACCCTTCCAAAATGGGCTGTTCGTTCATCCAGCATTTTGACAAATGCCTTAAGTGACATCCTTGGTGCAGCCTTCTTAATGTCATAGAAAGACTGAAAGGCATCCATTGAAAACAGGGTGCAGAAATTTAAGGTGCCAGGCCAATATCCACTACCCAGGATGTCCTTAACTGAGGGGGACCACATTAGGCCACAGCTGGTGCAGCTCACCACTGGCAGTGCAAGGTTATAACGGCCTTTAGAAAGGATAAGGATAAATTCAGTCATGGCTCAAAGCATTCATTTTTTTCATGTTGTGAAGATTTCATGTTGTTTTCAAATTGATCTGGTAAATCCAAATGACCTTTGACAGGTGCCCACATACATACATACTGCGGGCCGAGGGTAATTCAAAACAAGATAGCAATGCACAATTTGCACTAAAACCTCCAAACACATCTATTGTGTATGTACAGGGTTCGTACGGCTTTTTCAGGGTCAAATTCAAGCACTTTCAAGGTCCCTTTTCAAGCTTTTCCAGCACCCCCCCCCGCCAAAAAAAAAAAAAAAGAAAGAAAAGAATGCATGTTTCAATTCGCATCACCTCAGTAAGACCATGTGAAAAGACACCTTTGCTCCCCTTTTGTTAAGACATAGAAAAATACCCCACATAAAAATACTGCAAAAGGAAACGGCCGCCTTATATACATAGTGTATAAACTCAAAATGCACATTTCACTTAAAAATTAAGATGTGAAAATGTGAACAAATCAACTTGTTAGATATTCTTCTCCTGTTGAAAAAAACAACAACAAAAAAACAAAACAGAAATAAGTCTTCTCATCAGATATTGATGCTTCTTTCCTGTGTGACAAAAAATAGATGTTTGTTTGTTTGTTTGTTTTTTAAGTTAATTCCCATTAAAACTGTTTTATTGCTAACTACATTGCTGTCTGTATTATTGCTGAAGTCCTAAATGATCACCTTTAAAGTGTTTGTGCTAATAACATCATGTCAGACAGACAATGGAGAACAGCACTGACTGAGAGGCTTTGAACAGATCACATAGTTCAATTCAACATATAAGACTTTAAGAATGCACAAGCATCTACTTAAAATCTAATTTATCATCCGTGATATTATTATGTACAATTCCAATGTATTTTGTTCATCTCCCTTAAATAAACAGGCAGCCTTAAAGTATGAAATATTCATATACAAATACACATAAATGTGTGTACTTTCTGAGTGGCTGATAGTGTCCCACAGGCCTCAGTGTGAACTTGAAGACATTTATAATGTTTAAGGAGTTTAATGTGTAGGTGCTGACGATAAACACATTTTGAATGAAAGCCGGGGAACTTGGGTAGCACAGAAACAAGTGGCTATTCTTTGTGACCATATGGATCGGTCCCTCATATTACCATTGTTTCACCCAAAGGCACCAAGTTAATACTTAAAAAAGCTGCAGCAATACACACAAATAGAAACAGTACTTGGTGACAACTTTGCTTTTAGCCTTTAACCCTCTGGTGTCCAGGGTATAATTGGCCGTTTTTGACTACTTTTGATTTGGCCTCTATATTTCACCTTTACCTTTACCTTTCACCTTTATTTCAGCACAATTTATCTAAAAGTGATATTTTTGACTGTAAAAACCACAAGCATGTTTAAGGAATCATTTTCATAACTTGAAATGCAAATTGTACATTTTTTTAAAAATATGCACAAGTTTTGCAAACAACAAAGTTATATGGTACTATTTACCTAAAAAAAATGCAGCCAAGGCTCAGACGTTTTTTATATAACCATTTAAAACTATTTACAGAACAATCAGGTGCTCTGCGTCAAATAAGAAGGCACACAAATTATTTATGCAACTCCAAAAAATAGTTTGTGTCCACTATAACACAGATGAGAACAGCACAGGGATAAACCTGCAGGTTTGACGGCAGGTGTGTCACTCAGCGTTTACACTGCAATCTGCCTTTGGTGGCTTTTTTGCAGCAACTGTGACGTTCACTAGTAGAACTGACACACAAAACAAAAACTACACACTAACTACACAAGACAACACACTAACTTGAGACTCCAAACACGGCAAACGTCACAAATCTCTCACGTATCAAAACTCTCTCTCTGTCTTTCGCTCACTCGCTCTCTCTCTCTCTTTCGCCGGTCACTCCTAAAACTTCCCCCTCTTCCCAAACGACCAAATTGCACATGTTGCCATATCATTTTTTGATTGGTCGACATGGTACATTTTTCCACCAATAGGGAAGGAGTGTTTTTTCTTTTTCTTTTTTCACTCACAAGCAAAGCGTCTTTGCTAGCGCTCTCCATAGAAAACGCCGTTTTTTACCGTTTCTTCCCGGAGTAAAGCCACTGTTTTATTAAAAACAAAAAACACCGGTTTTACGTGGCCTATCAACACAGTTTAAACACTGGTATATAGCTTGAAGTCCGCACGTTTGACCCAAGTTGAAATGGAGACTCTGGGTCGACCCCAGAGGGTTAATCAGAAAGCCTTAAGTTGGCTAGTTATTTATTGGGCTAATGTTTAAAGCTTTCACTTGAGTAAATTAACTCATATCACTGCTAAGTAATGTTAGCTAAGTTCACAGCATATTCCATAATAGCGCTGCCATACTGCATCACACTCAGTGCATTTCAATCATTTCTCCAGCGATAGCTAGCAAAATAATAATCATAATTTTAAAAAATTGCATGCGTAACGTACACGTACTGGAAAATTATTTACTAGCACTCACCTATCATGCGACTGGAGAGCGCAAACTCCGCCATTGTTGTTTTCCATCAAGCACTCATTAAAACAGCAACCTACAGGTATGTTAGCGCACTCATCCCCGACTGTCCGAGGGAGGGGCGGGGACACACGTTGAAACAGACGCAAGGCAGCCCAGGCGGGAAATTTTGCTTTTACATTTTGCGACTCATTTTTATTTCTCTATCTGATAAGAAAACTATTTAATCAGATAGTTATTTGTGGTGAATGAAATACAGTTACATTTTCAAGCACTTTCAAGCACCACATCTGAAATTCAAGCACTTTCCCAACCTTGAAAAGACAACATTAAAATTCAAGCATTTTCAAGGATTTCAAGCACCCGTACGAACCCTGTATGTAGTGTGTGACAAAAGGGCAACTTACCATTTATGGTTACAAGAGCCACAATTGCGCCGGGTGAAACCTCAACGTTACCTGCTGGGCAGTCACACACATGGTCTGGCCTTTGCACAGGCAACAGCCAAACTAACATTAAAACACACAATATATATAAAAAGAATTGGAAATTAACTGATACACAATAAATATACAATAACAGCACCCACTCATAGAACATAGCAAGAAATGCATAGGATTAAAAACCGTACCTATTGGCTTGTGAAACTCTGATGAAGGCTGCAAAAACCCTCCTGTTACTGCCTCTCTGTTGTGCAGGACAAAGCGTGTGTGAACTGCAATATCACAGTCAGCACAAAGGAATGGAAGAGGCAGGCAGTCCAGACACCTCACAACTACTTGTTTGCCACACTGACACACACGGTGTGACTATGGATCCAGAGTAGCTAACATTGTCTATAAGACAAGGCCTGGCCTCTTTCCACTTTTGCGAGGACACCATATTTCTGATCGCCCAGTGAGTAGCAGCTGACTCAGACGCCGTCTCACAAGTCATGGCTGCGTCCTCTTCTCCATCCTCCAACAACTGAAGGAGCTCCTGACGAAGCACCTCAGTTCCATACACTAACAGAAAAAATAAAGAAAGAAAGAAACTCTTCCACAAAGTGAAAAACACCCTAGGCAGTATGTTTCTTAGGACTGCACAAAAGCCCTGCCTAACTCAACTATAACAACAAATATAAAAGTAAACAGAAATCACAATATATACAAGAAGGTAAAGTACCTTTTGTTGGGCTGACACTGGTAACATAACTAGTTTCTTCACGTGGACATTGATGCTGATCTCTGGACACTGGGGGGAAAAAAGAGATTGAAGAATATTTAATTACTGAAATTCTTTGGTGAAAACAAGTTGTGAGATAAAACCAATGGTTGTGTGAACACTGACCACGTGGCATGCAACTAGTACTTCGACTGGTTGATGGTCTTTGAGGAATAAAATCTCCCTGTCTGTCACGTTTTTTCTAGCGCACTGGTCTTGGCTGAGGTTCACTCTGTGCATCATTCTACGCAATTAACAAGGAACAAAGGGAACACCTAAAATACAGTCTATGATTAAAGCAAAGATTATCAAACATCTTAAGTTAACCAACTTAATTTGACATAAACTTGTATATACACATATATAAAAATGTATTTAAAAAAATTCAAATAATATAACGTTTACTCCGTACAAAATATTAGAAAAGCTTGTTTCCTCTTTAACAACTGTTTCCACTAAAAAATGTTACCTGCATATCTTGAAGGAGTTCGTCAGCAGCCTGAAGCTCTTCCTCCAGCTCGGGATCCTCTGAATCACTCATTTTCAAGCTAAAGAGGAAAGAGATTTTTGCAGAACTCAGTGACACAAACACATAACTAATGCAACTCAAATGATTTTCAGTCTTGGTGCTCCGGTTAACGTTAGCAGTTAACGTTAGCATCATCCGTTTATAACGAGCTAGCAGAACTCTTAGCGCAAAAACTGCTTTACGCACCATGTGAGGGTATTTTGCAACACACAAGTCCTTTAACGTTTGTAATAGATTTAATCCATCATCGTTGGTTTAAATGGCTAATGCTGCACTAGCCACGTGTAGTCGTTACCGTACTCTACCTAGCAAGCATGCTGACGGTAGCTGTAGCCATTTTTAAATGCATTAAACCGTTTCCGAGATCAGTCACCCCTGTTTGTTTGAAGCTTTTATGAAAAACAAACTTTGAAACACACTTCAATATATATATATATATATATATATATATGTATTTTTTACATACCTGCATTAGAATCAATCAGTTCCGCCTCATTTTCTTATTCTTATAAACGGGTCTCTCCCATCATCCTTTGCTTCCACAGGTTGCGTCTGATTGGTTGGAGCCGAGCGCATCCAAAACTACCAGGAGTGGTGAATGAATCTATAAATGTGTTTTACGTGTGAAATGAAAATAATAAACCTAACAAAGGATTATGTACGTTAAATCTGCGCACTTTCAGATCGTGAATCACTCTGGAAAATGAAGCGATTTTATTGTTGAGAAATGTTAAGGATGTCATTAAAAGAAAGCATTAAATTAGGGAGAAAAACCCGTTCGCGGAGAGGGTCCCCGGTTATATAGTTAGATTGTGCTTCACGGCGTCATGTTTCGCCGTGACGGGGTTATTATTGGAGTAAATGGATGGCTGGAGCCTCTGCTTGAAGCGTCTCTGATCGCCGCGAGCGGGATCATATTGGAATGAATTGACAACCCACAGCGTCGCATAAAAACGTGGAAGGGTACCTTCAGCGTCAGCATGAGAAGTTAAGGGACGTGACAAATCGTCAGTATTTTACGCGTCAGGAGTGAGAACGGGTTGCTGTGGGAGTGTTTCAGTCACGTTATTCAGCTCGTGCTCAAACAACCGAATCTCAGGGGTTAGAAGGTCATAGGTCATGATGCAGGTCTCACACTATACGGCCCGATGCTCTGCTGCGACCCGAGTGCTCACACTGTGCGTCCATAACATGAAGCTTATAACACAGAATCTGTCTCTCTGTCTTTCACTCACACAACCACCATCAACTTTGCTAAACTGCTAATGAGGAACATGGACTTACCAGGCAGCTGCAACTGAGCAGTGATGTCCATCCAACTCTTTTCACAGATGCTGCATTTGTGATCATTTGTGAGGTCACACAAAAGGCTCGATGAGCCAAAGTTCTTCAAGTGGTGCTTCCATCGCTTGTGATGCCACTCCGTCTGTCTCACTTCCATTTCTGTCTTTACTTGTGCGCAGTGTGAGAGGTCACGTTAAATCATCTCTTGGCACTGCTTCAACAGTGCGATACCTTCACGTGGGGCGACCAGGATTTCAAACAGATTTGATTTTCTTGTGATTGCTGATCAAGAGCTGGTCGTGAGGTGTTATTCGCTTCTCGTTACCCCGTGTGTACACGATGCAGAACACTGATTACAGCGAAACTCGGGCCGATCCACAAAACAGTCACACGAGTGAAAAATGGTCTCAAAATGGTGCAAAAATCACACAGTGTGTGCCCAACTTAAGCAGTCAGCTTGGTCCTGGACATTGTTACTGACTTAAAGCTGCTCTCTGCAGCCATGTTTGACCTTTATAGGACTACAGTAATGGAGGATTTGGAGGCTGAATTCGGCTCTGTGACACTTTTTGTCGTGAACTGATGAAAGCTGTGTCTCAGATGGATGTTAGTCCAACACATCAGACACGACCTCTGCAGCTCTCAGTTGATGTGCACATGAATGATTTGTGTTTCCTCTGCAGGTAGAAAGTGTGTGTGAGCTGAATTGAGCAGCATGGATCAGTGTGAGGACAGAGAGGAGGGAGTCCCTCCCTCTAAAAGCACTCTGTGTGGGGAACATGAGAGCCAGACCAAAGCTCAGAGGTGAGATGACCATCTCTAACTGTCCATGACTCTTCTCCATGTCACAGCTCAGCACTCACATCACTGCTCCATCATTATTCACAGGAACCAACCTGGACCTCCACCCAGCTCTGTGTCCTTAAAGAGTGACACGCCTGGAGGTTTCTTCATTGATTTTAAACTGTCTGCTGCAGAGAGGTGAGCTGTTAATAAGATGAACTCTCTGATTTAAATGATTTTGATGTTTCTTGGTTTCTAAAATGCATCTATATAGGAGAGCAGTGTCTCAAAGGACACACAGGCTCAGCTGTAACTGTTAGTTTATCTGGTTTAAGACACATTTGGACACAATTGGCTGTTTTTAACTATTTATTTTAATCACAGGTGTAAATTTAGACCTCACGCATCTGGATCCTAAACTGTGATAGAAACAGCTGCTAGCAGTGGGTAGTTTGACTTTAGCCTGGTGGCTAAGCTAACAGAAACAAGCGTGCCAGCTGTGCTCTGTGAGGATGATACGCTGCTCTAGAAAGCTTACAAAGGTTTGCAGAGCTTAAAGAGGACATCGCTCTGATCAGTGAAAGAAAAAGCTTCATAGAAGTGATGCACACACACTCTAAAACATTGGTTCGCTCAGCGCAGCCCTCCAGGACACAGCTGTGTGGCTCCGCCCACCTGTCCTCACCCTCCTCCTGCTCCACACATCAATGGTCCTGGGCTGAAGTGGTCGTCCCCAGTCAGAAGAAGGACTCAGAGCTGTTTGTGAACCACACCACAGGACATGTTTGCAGACTCCTTAGTCTTAGCACCTGGCTCCAGATACAGAACTGCTAACACAGGTTTTATTGACACTTTTAGTCTGTTTGTGAAATCATTTGTCTCTTTTGGAAACCAACAGAGTGCATCCCAACTGCTTAGGAAGCCAAATCCTAACAGCTTTTGTGAGTTCACTTGTTTTTGCATTAGAAAATAATGCAAAGATATTGGTGTCACTGAGCACTGTTTTATGTCTGTTTGGTGTCCCAGACAACAAGGAATGAGCCCAAACCTACATACACATGTACTTTTAACTACTCCAGTGCAGCTGAACCCTGATCCAGTGTCACTTGGACTCCTTCAACACAATACCTGGGGCACCATGTTCCCTCTAAGCTGAATGCATGTGCAATCGCGCACTGCTGGCACGGTTTTATGTCTGAACACCGAATTGTTTTGTAAATAGTTTGAAATGTTTATTTAAAAAAACACATTGGCTGCATTTTTATTTAAACAACGGCAAAAAGCTTTGTTGTACTCTTTTGAAGAAGTAACTATATAATCAATTGCCCAACATTGGTCATTATTTACTGTATTTTGCAGACAGAGAGTTACAGACTCTCTCCCAGACCACAGACTCATAATACAAGTCAGAGCTTTAAAAAAAAAAAAAAGAAAGTTGTGTTTTCCAAATTTGAGTTCAAGTTATTTTTACTTCCAATAGTGTTAACATACTACACAGGTCATGAACAAGATTTTTTTTAATTTTCATTGTAAGTGGGCTAAAGCAGTTAATTAAAAGTAGTCTAACATAAATGTAAATGCTGTAGTTTGATTATTTTTATAAACCATGTAACTTGGATGGATTCGATGCTGGCGTGACCACAGTGCACACGTCTGATGTCGCTCACAGTGGTCCAAGGGATCGCTCAGGGAGTTTGTGTGTTCGCTCAGATACATGAAAAATTAGAGGGAACATTGCCCACATGGTACCCATCCAGCCCGAGCAAAACCCAGGTGGTGTCCATATATCCATATTGGCTGGGTTTCTACCACAGTACTTTTACATATGTTCTCAATATCCATTATTTTTTTTTTCCTCCTCTGTCTTAAATATTATTTTGAATTCCTGTCTTATGATCTTCTTCCGAACTACAGCACTGCCTTCATCTGAACTGATTTCACCTATTGCACAATTCTAGCTTGGTGTTCAAACCAAACTTTCATCCTCACCCCACTACCTACCTCGCCCTTTTCTACCTGAGACCTCCGTTCAGTCCCATATCATCCTTGTCCTCTACCTCCTCTACCTCTACATTCTAGTCCAGTCACAAGCCAGCTTATGCCAACCGCCATCTGCCTTCTTTCTCCAAAATCCCACCACTGGCATCCTCGTGTTCCCCACACTAAATATCACCCCACTCGAGTCGACTCCCTCGGGACGTCTTTAGTAGCACAGCCAGTCTCACAATCACGTCGGCCCATGCTAAGAGCCTTGTCCATGGGACCTGCTGCCCTGATAGAGCTAAATCTGCTGACAGTGAGGAACCCAGATTTCTCATGACAAAGGAAAGTTCTCTTTTTCCTTTCTTGATTCTAGTTGTGAATTTTGAGAGCTGTCTATTGGACCCAGGCTGGTCTGATTCTATTTAATTTATTAACAGCATTCTCTAGTCAAGCTGATTTCCTGGTTAATGTGTGATGTCACAAAGCATTATCATCATTGGACTGGAATGACCAAAAACCTGAACTGAAGTAGCTTGAATATACCCAATTTCTCAGTAGATGTTGAGTACAGACTTAGACAGGGAGATCTTACCTTCATTAAAGTTGGGACATGAATGACTATATCAGGAGTCATGAAGCATGACATACTTGAAAAATTGCTGAGGCAATGCAAACTTCCAAGGCATATCCAGAAGATGAGGACTTCACCAGTGTTGCAAAAGCACTGATTAGCAAACACTCCTGCCTTACAGAGCCTGGTCTACAGCTGGGATGGTATGACTGGAAGAACAGACTTAAATTTAAGATGGCGAACAATATTGCAAAGCTTTGAAAAGTTGGATGTGAAGATGTAGCAGTTAATGGGGATAAACAAAGTAAAGGCAACCCAGAGGAAGACTACTCAAGCAAGAATGTCAACTGACCAAAAAGAGGTGAAACAAATTATCTGCTCAACTTTCCTGAACCTTTGAAAATGCAAGGAAAGTCATTGCAGATGAAATGAGGAAGAAACTGCCAGATATCTCACAGAGATGGACCAGATATTTCCACTAGTTAGGTAAGAGATTGTAAAAGAGGCGCCTGCTGTACAGAACATGTCTGAACGATGGCCATCTCTTTTCACAGAGACTTTGTAAGCTACTGTTTTTGAAATTAACCTTAAGGTTTGACAGAAGAATTGAGTTTTATGCAATCATATTTTTTTGTAATCAAAAGTAAAATCAAATAAAGTCAATGACGTCACTTGATGTGAATATATTCCAGATAAAACAAAGGTTATAAAAAAATAACGACTTACATAAATTTGTTAGAAAATGTATGAAAGATTATACTTGTGATACAATTATGATAAGATGACAACAAAGCCGAACTAACAGAATTCTTTAGCCTTATAGCATGAATTTGTAGCACTTACCTGGATTTATATACAGTACCAATGGATAACTACCAAGGTAATGAGTAATTTGGGCTAGTATCAGAAGGCTAAGAACGACTCTTAGAGCTCTGGTATATGAATGGCAGAGAAACCAGACAAACACAGTTGTGTGGCTTAAAAGTGCTTTAGTGATTTTAAGCCTTTTAAAAGAAATTTGTAAACAACACAATATTACAACAGGTTTAACAAAACTTCAAGTATAAAATTCTTCCCCAAAGTAGCAAAAAAATAGAATAAAATAAAATTGTGCACAAGTAAAAGTATTAGTCTTTTTTAAGTCCAAATGGTACCGGTGGGGCCCATGACAAACAGGTGTATTGCAATAGAATTCGTCCGACAAGGAGTGTGTGTGTGTGATTGTCTATCCTACCGTACTACTTGTACAGTAGAGGATTGTAGTCCATCAATGTGCAAATGAGTGTGCGTGTGTATGTATATCGTCTCCTAGGATCTTGGGTTGGCTCGCCATCCAGTGAACACTGGAACACTCTGGGTTCTGGAATCGCTGACCTGGTCTTTGGATTCGTCCCATATAAAAAACCTGACCTATAAACAATGGCCAAATATATGTCACGAACAATTTAGGAATAACTCTCACAAATTAAACTAAAGTAGTGTCACAGTGCAGTAACTACTATTCAGATCAGCTATCATCAATTCAATCATCATCAGTTCAATCATGTTGTACAACATTAAAATATCAAGTTTCAAAGTATCAATATCCAAAATTCACAGCTGTAACCTGCAGTAATATTAAAGATTATCTACAAGGTTTCAAACATTCAGGAATTATAGTCACCATATAATTCACTTTCATTGTAAACATTAATTACATCCATCAAAATAAACTCACTTTACATATATATCTAATCACAAATAAATAAGTATATTACCCCTTTTAAGAAATGGAATAATATGCAAATGCTTATCAGAAATTGAACAAAGTGCAAACAATCAGGTTCAATAACATGTAAACACAAGGACTCAGTCCACAAATAGGAGTATTAAAATAGACGTGCTTAATCCTGCTTGTACCATAGGCCTACTAGTACAAGTGGAAATACACTAAAAATTACCTCCAAGTATTCAATACTGAGTATTGTAAAACAACAGATCGACATCAAAATTAAACAGGAAGCAGGATAAAGTCTGCTTACAATTATCTCTCATAAAGTTATTTTTAGCTGCTTTAACCATTTACAGCGTTTCACATGTTAATGACTTGGTTAACGATCTAACTAACATAACAGCAGTGCGTTTCAGAGACATCCAACAACTGTACCCACATTTAGCTTACCGCCGTCGAGTGTATGCTCAGCGTTTACGTGAAGCCACAGCTCAGTAAACCTTCCGGTTTCGCTCTGCCCTCTACGACAACAAGTGCAAAACCATATTTTGTGAAAAATATCAGTTTAGATGGTATTTTTTAACTCGTTAGATGTTAATTTCTCCAGCTTACCGACAGCAAAGTTTTAGTCCGCCTGCTCTGTTCGGCTGTAGAAGCAAGAGACTGCAAACTTGGGAGCTGGCACTAAGGAGGGACAAGAGCTGCATAGAGCTTCACCGATTGGCTGACATGTGAGGAGTGGAGTAAAACAATAGGCTCTCATCAGAGCTCATCAACCCTCTGAGAAAACTTAACCCTTGCTTCACCAGAACAAATACATAAATCTGTGTCCCTTTTTTGTTTAAATAAATATATTGATCTCGTTTCACTTTCATTAGTGACAGTAAGAACAGAAACAATGAACATTAAATGTTTTACTTTTTCTTCTCTTTGTTTGAGATGATTTTAGGAACTGGGTTACAAATTTCATTACTCATTATTTTAAAGAACCTTAAGGATTTATTTAGAAAAATCATTACTTTGTCATCAAGTTTTCTAATTGCTAGTCTCTGGTGAAAAACATTAAATAATAAATAAATAATCTGTTTGTTTCTCTCACTCTCCTTCTTTTTTTACTTTTTCAGACAAGTTCAGTAACATTAACAGCAAGAACCTTGAGGGACACTTGTTTTGAGGCTTGGAGCAGCTCTCCCCACATTTTATTGACATCTTCTTGTCCAAAAATAGAACTAGACTCTATAACAAGACTTGACTACATGCTAAGGTGGCAAGCCCTAACTCTACACGAGTACATTTAAATAAATGTAAGTGTTAGGAAAAATGTACTTCTACAAGTACTTTTATTGCACCATGTTCATTCACCCACGAGCAGCTGTAACATGAATCAAATGGCTGAATTGCCACGTCAGCATGCAGTCAGTCTTGCTAATGGCCTCATTTTATTCAGGTGTGTTGCAGCAGGGACATATTTATAAAAGTTTCAGGACACTCAGGCACTCAAGGACTGGAGTATCAAAGCTGCAGCATGGTTGCCCTTATGGATGACATTTGTCCACACGTGCAGAGCCTGCAGTATAACTGGTCATTAAAGAGTGTTGTAGAAACCATGCTTTCAGTGTCATTTAATAAACAGGAGACTGTTTTATGCATTTAGAAATAACTGTTAAATACTGCACAGCTCATAACAAGGTGGCATTAAAATATAAATAAGCATTAAAAACAATGAAATATTATTTTGTATATTTGTCTGAACAAAATATAGGAACTATGAATAGTTTGTTGTTAATTATTAACACAGATGTTTTTTGTTTTGGGTTTTTTTTGTTGTTATCTCCATATTTTGTTTCCTTTCTCACTATAGAGGCTCTGTCAGTTTTCCAGGAGTATCTGCAGCTGGTTAGGCCTCCAGCTCTGGACCTCAGATCGCTCCTATTTTGTCTCTCGACACAGCATAAGCACATATAACCCAGCTGTGTTCACCATGTGTTTCAACTTCCCTTATTACTCCCTTATGTATATAAGCCCTGTGTTTTCCTCTGTGTGTTGCGTTGTCTCTTGTAGATGTGTGGTTTTTCTCCGGTGTGCTGTCGCCCTTGTATTACCTAGTTTTTAGTTTTCCCATTTTAAGTTTTGTTTGGTAGTGTTCTCGTTTTTCTTATAGCAAAATAAAGCTGCCTTTATCCCAATGTGTATTGAGTCCTGCATTTGAGTGCATCCTGCCTGCCACAAGGTACCTACTGTGACAGAATCACAGTCATGACAGAATTATTAAGCAAATAATCAAAAATCCAGTAACTAGAAAAGAGATCCCACAGACTCATACAATCTGCGCTTGAACCAGCAGTGTTATTTTGCCACATTAGTTTAACCAGTTTTATATTAAAACTTAAATTGCACCATTACCTCCTTTAGCTGGACAGGTTTTTTTTTCTTTTTTGTTAAGGGAATGTGCGTTTTCACTGACAGGACCTTCCTCACTGTGAAAACTGAAAAGAATATGGAAATATAATGTCAGTAATATTAATGTTTCCTTTGTATCTGCATTTATTTTTATTGTAAAGGATACATGTAGCCCTTTCTGTTTGAATTCATATACAAAACTATATAAACGAATCATTCTGTTTTTATTATCAAGTAGAGACCGTTCATTTGCCCATACAATACAAATGTATGTAGACATGATGCAAATGGACTCATAAATACAAGAATTTGTTTGAGGAAAATATATAAAAGAAAAAATAATAGTGTTTGATAATCTTAACAGAGCAGCATGGTGGTTAGCACTGTTGCCTCACAGCAAAAAGGGTTCTGAGTTTAATTCCACCATCAGGCCGGGTCTTTCTTTCTGGAGTTTGAATGTTGCACTTAGTTGGTATAACCGTCCTGATAGGTGTGAATGTTCAATTCAATTCAATTCAATTCAATTTTATTTATATAGCGCCAAATCACAACAAAAGTCGCCTCAAGGCGCTTTATATTGTACAGTAGATCGCACAATAATAAATACAGAGAAAAACCCAACAATCATATGACCCCCTATGAGCAACACTTTGGCGACAGTGGGAAGGAAAAACTCCCTTTTAACAGGAAGAAACCTCCGGCAGAACCAGGCTCAGGGAGGGGCGGGGCCATCTGCTGCGACCGGTTGGGGTGAAAGAAGGAAAACAGGATAAAGACATGCTGTGGAAGAGAGACAGAGATTAATAACAGATATGATTCGATGCAGAGAGGTCTATTAACACATAGTGAGTGAGAAAGGTGACTGGAAAGGAAAAACTCAATG
This sequence comes from Oreochromis mossambicus, assembly GCA_922035795.1. Classification (NCBI taxonomy): domain Eukaryota; kingdom Metazoa; phylum Chordata; class Actinopteri; order Cichliformes; family Cichlidae; genus Oreochromis; species Oreochromis mossambicus. Next base: position 24,396 of record CAKLIZ010000608.1, read on the forward strand.
CATCATGGGAATCCCCGGCAGCCTACGTCTATTGCAGCATAACTAAGGGAGGATTCAGGGTCACCTGGTCCAGCCCTAACTATATGCTTTAGCAAAAAGGAAAGTTTGAAGCCTAATCTGGAAAGTAGAGATAGTGTCTGTCTCCCGAATCCAAACTGGAAGCTGGTTCCACAGAAGAGGGGCCTGAAAACTGAAGGCTCTCCCTCCCATTCTACTTTTAAATACTCTAGGAACAACAAGTAAGCCTGCAGAGCGAGAGCGAAGTGCTCTAATAGGGTGATATGGTACTACAAGGTCATTAAGATAAGATGGGGCCTGATTATTTAAGACCTTGTATGTGAGGAGCAGGATTTTGAATTCAATTCTGGATTTAACAGGAAGCCAATGAAGGGAAGCCAAAACAGGAGAAATCTGCTCTCTCTTTCTAGTCCCTGTCAGTACCCTTGCTGCAGCATTTTGGATTAACTGAAGGCTTTTCAGGGAGTTTTTAGGACATCCTGATAATAATGAATTACAGTAGTCCAGCCTGGAAGTAATAAATGCATGAACTAGTTTTTCAGCATCACTCTGAGACAGGATATTTCTAATTTTAGAGATGTTGCGCAAATGGAAGAAAGCAGTCTTACATATTTGTTTAATATGTGCGTTGAAGGACATGTCCTGGTCAAAAATGACTCCAAGGTTTCTCACAGTGTTACTGGAGGCCAAGGTAATGCCATCCAGAGTAAGAATTTGGTTAGA
>CAKLIZ010000608.1:38146-72241 GCA_922035795.1 Oreochromis mossambicus
TATGGTGTCACTGTGGGGTTGTATACTGTTGATCTAAAGTGGAATTATCCTGTGGAAACAGCAATTTTCCATTTTAGAGCATTTTGAAATCTTTAAAAGAGTAGGTCATATCTTGGCAATTTGAAAAGGCTTTTATTCTGGAAGGCAAAATCAGACTGATTTGATATTGATATGGTATCACTGTGGTGTTGGATACTATTGATCTAACGTGGAATCATCCTGTGGAAACAGCAATTTTCATTTTTAGAGCATTCTGAAACCACTGAAAGTTAGGTCTTAAATGGGCAATTTCAACAGGCCATTAGTTTGGAAGGTAAAATCAGAATGACTTGAAATTCATATATCGTGAGGTTGTATACTGTTGATCTAAGGTGAAATTATCCTGTGGAAACAGGATTTTTTTCTATTTAGACCATTTCGAAATAGTTACAAAGTAAGTCATATATGGGCAATTTCAATGGGCCATTACTTTGGAAAGTAAAATCAGACTGACTTGATATTGACATGGTATCACTGTGGGGCTTTATACTGTAAATACAGAGTGAAATTACCCTGTGGAAACAAGAATTTTTCTTTTTGGAGCATTTTGAAATCGTTAGAAGAGTGAGTCAAATATGGGCAATTTCTGTGGTTGGATAGTGTTGATACAAAATGCAACTACTCTTTGGAAATATGACTTTTGCTTTTAAGAGAATTCTGAAGTCATTGAAAGAGTAGTTCAAAAATGAAAATTCACAGGGCTTTTACTTTGGAATCCAAAATAAGATGGCCTTGATATTGACAGGGCGCTATTAGGGTACAATGTTGTGTCATGTAGATCTAACATTAAAGTTTGTAAACAAGCCTAAATTATATGTTATTATGTTCTTAACATATCTGTTAATTCACTCGAAGTTGGCGTTTATTTTGAAAACTGGTTTCCACATCCATTCCCGTAATACTTTGAATACACAGGGAACAGAAAACAAACTGGAGGCTGGCTTGACTGGCTTGACACAAGTGTTTCTTTTTTGTGTGGTTTTCTTTTGGTCCACCGCTGCTGGTAAGTCCCAGTTGTATGTTTATTTTTATTGTAATTTGGGACACCATTTTAGACATTCAGTGCGCTGTCCTTGTTGTTTTGTTTTTATTTACATTAATAAATAAAATTGTGTTAATATTTGAGCCGGCCTCAGTGTGCATCCCTGAACCTGTGCAAACGTTGTTGTTTTAATTACATTTCATTTCTAAAGTTCATATTTCCTGGATGCTAGAATTCCCCCCAAGGTGGCGTTGTCATTTTATTATTTCTTTTATAAACCCCGCCGACCACTTGGTCACATTACGCACAAGTCTACCGCTTACTTCCGAAAAGAAAACTCAATTTCTGCTGTTCAATACTGAACAAATTTAAACTTTTTAAAATTATTGCAAAACACTTATCTGTGTCTGTAATCAAACCTCTGTAACTTTGCTTAACTTCAGCAGCATCAGTTAATTTTCATATGTTGATTGATGGTTTTCTTTTGTTTTTGATCTACTGCAGAATATTTTTATAAAATCCAGGCCAGGAAAATCACCTTTACGATTTTCTGTGTTTTATCCTCAGTTACTTTGACACAAAGGCATCTGCTCTGATGTTTACACCTCTGATAAAGTCTCACATGTCTCAGCTTTCTTTTTATAGATATAAAAATATGGAAATATACTGATGCATTTTGCAGTTTGACTGAGAAAACTGTAACCTCTCACTGCTCACATTTTAAGTTGATTTATGGCCAATTTTGCAGCTTTTGATATAACAGGCCGTGCATACCTTCAGTTCAGTTCAGTTCAGTTCATTTTTATTTCAAACATTTCAAACATGTGTCTTCACAATCATTACAAAATATCATTTCATTATTTGTTTGAAAAGGAGTAGGCAGAAGTATTTACTTATTTGTCCCTACCCCCTCAAGTTTTACCTCTCATTCATTTAATTTTCTTTTAGTCTTAAATTAAACAAACAACATATGAAACAAAAGTAAAAAAAAGCAAAACAAAATAAAACGTAAATAAATCAAAAACAAGAAATAAGCAAGCCCCCCACAGTATAGTTTCTTTCATATGAAAAATACAGAATGAGTATATTTGCAGATACACAAGCTATGGAAAAACAAACAAACCAAAAAAAACCCAAACAAAAACAACCAAAAAGAACCACAACACCATTACCAGCACCATTACCGTCCTGGGTTAACCCCGTTTTCTTCATTCTTATAGTTATTTAAAATTAGGTTTTTATATTTTATTTTAAACTGATTTATGTTTTTACTCTCTTTTATTTCTTCTGTTAGACTGTTCCATAATTTAACTCCTGCAATTGAGATAGACATAGTTCTTAAAGTTGTTCTAGCACTTTGTATTTTTAAATTCCATTTCCCTCTTAAGTTATACCCACCTTCTCTTTCTATGAACAATTTACAGATTTCTTTTGGAAGCAATTTATTTCTTACTTTATACATTATTTGCGCTGTTTTAAGCTTCACCAAGTCTTGGAATTTAATAGCTTTCATTTTGACAAAGAGTGCATTTGTATGGTCCCTGTACCCCACATTATTTATTAATCTAATGGCCCTTTTCTGTATTATAGTTATTGTTTGTGTGTTACTTTTGTATGTGTTTCCCCAGACCTCTACATAGTAGCTCATATATGGCAGTAGTAAAGCACAGTATAAAATGTGCAGTGCTTTCTGATCCAACATATGCTTTGCTTTCCCCAGGACGGCAATGCCCCGTGCCAGTTTCCCCCGAACATAAGTAATGTGTGGCTTCCAACAGAGCTTATGGTCAATGATCACACCAAGAAATTTTATTTCATTTACCCTTTCTAAATATACATTGTCAACACATATTTCTATTTTGATGTTTTTCTTTTGGTTTCCAAAAAACATAAATTTGGTTTTATCTAGATTCAATGATAATTTATTTATATCAAACCACTTCTTTAATATTGTTAATTCCTGTGTGATCATCTCCAAAACCTGTGGCAATTCCACACCTGAACACATTATATTTGTGTCATCTGCAAATATTACAAACTTTAAAATCTGCGATACTCTGCAGATATCATTTAAGTACATAATAAACATTTTTGGACCCAGTACTGAACCTTGGGGTACTCCACAAGCTATATCCATCAAATTAGATTTATATTCATTTATTTGTACATATTGTTGCCTATTCCCTACATAGCTTTTTAACCATTCCAAAACCACTCCCCTAAACCCGTACCTTTCTAGTTTTTTTAATAGAATTTCATGATTAACAGTATCAAACGCCTTCTTTAGATCTAAGAAAACGCTGAGCGCAAACCTCTTATTATCCATACATTCCGTTATCTTTTCCATTAAATCTATTAATGCCAAAGCTGTTGATCTGTTGCTTCTGAACCCATACTGACTATCTGTCAGTAATTCATATTTTTCCACAAAACTGTCAAATCTTTTTATGAAAAGTTTTTCCAGTATCTTAGAGAACTGGGAGAGTATTGACACTGGTCTATAGTTTGTAAAGTGATGCCTTTCACCGGTTTTGTAAATGGGAATAACTTTAGCAACTTTCATTTTTTGTGGAAAAACCCCTTTTTGAAACGACAAGTTGAATATATATTTTAATGGTTTTACAATACCATCAATAACTGTCTTTACTGTTACCATATCAATATCATTCCAATCTGTACTGGTTTTGTTCTTAAGTCCTCTAACTATGTCATAAATTTCTTTCTCTTCCACTGCTCTTAAAAACATTGAGCTTCTATTCCTTTCAATATCTTCACCAGTGTCCCTTTCTATTCCATCAACCTTTATTTCTTCTGCCAGTTTTGGCCCTATGTTTACGAAGAATTTATTAAAGCCATTTACTATCTCTTCCATGTTATTAATACTTCTTGTCCCTTCTATAAAGTACCCAGGGTAATCATTATTCCTTGATTCATTCTTGATTATACTGTTTAATACATTCCATATATCTCTTGTGTTATCTTTATTGTGTTCTAACCTTTTAATGTAATACTCTCTTTTACAGGATCTCATTATATTAGTTAATTTATTTTTGTAAGTTTTATACTTCCTTTCAGTTTCTATTGTTCTCTTTTTTATGAATTCTCGATATAGGGTATTCTTTTTTTTGCTGGCATTTTGTAGTCCTTTAGTCATCCATGGTCTTCCTGCATAGTTGTGTTTCCTGTTAATTTCAATTACTGGGCAGTTTTTATCAAGTAATGTGTTAAATGTTCTTAAAAATCCTTCATAAGCTTTATTAACTTCTGTTTGTTCATATACAATATTCCAATCTTGCTTTAAAAGTTCATTTCTAAGACAGTTTAATGTCTTCTCTGTTCTTATTCTTTTGTAAATAATTTTATGTCCATCGTTGTTCACTTTATATTGACAATTATAAGATGCAAAGACTGGTAAATGGTCACTTATATCATTGATTAACAGCCCACTTTTTATATTTCCTTCTATTGTATTTGTAAATATATTATCTAATAGAGTTGCACAATGAGATGTTATTCTGGTCGGTCTTGTTATCAGTGGACCTTTATTTTGAAGACCTTCTGTGAGGGTGAATCAGTTTTCTCCAGTTCTGTCGTCTTGACAGCAGCTCCGTCAGGAGCCTCTCCAATCCTCCTTTTCTCCTTTCCAACTGAAAAATCACGTCGGGTCACCAATTTGTTGTGTTCAGATTCTTTCAGGAGAAAAAGATGTAAAAAGACTTCCTTAAGCAGCTGAAATGACAGCTTACAGCGCGAATGGTTGATGTCTCCATGTAACAGTGAAGCTGCTACATGGAGGTGAACTCCAGCACCAGTTTACATCCAGTCACACCATCAGCATTAATGGTTCACTTTAATAAAACTAGTCAACAGGAAGTAGAATAAATAGAAACCAATCATTTACTGACAGCATGTCTGATTGAAATAAGTGCATATTATTCTAAGGAGCTTGGAAAGAAAAGCGTCTGGACTTCTTTAAGTTGCTTGAAGACGTTTCACCTCTCATCCGAGAAGCTTCTTCAGTTCTAAGTTCCAATGGCCGAGAGTCCCATTGGAACTTAGAACTGAAGTCCCAGATTTAAAACCCAGTGGGAGTGTCCCCCCAAAGAAGCTTCTCGGATGAGAGGTGAAACGTCTTCAAGCAACTTAAAGAAGTCCAGACGCTTTTCTTTCCAAGCTCCTTAGACTACGATGACCTGGATGACTGAGAACCTTCACAGACAAGTGCATATTATGTATGAAGTATAACTGCACACAGTAACTGTGTTACAATAAGGACTTAACAGCGCCCTGTGCTGGTGTATTCTAGTTAACGCAGTACTGCGTTAACTAGAATACACCTCCTCCTCCTCCTCACACCACCTGCTACAGCTCTACTCTTCTATGACTACAGTCATCCACAGCACTGATGTGAGGTCACATGGTTCATATGTAAGGAGCACAGAGACGTCCTAGCAGCTGACCTCAGGTCAGTTTAATGACTGAGCTTTTCTCTCCTCCCCCTTTTGTGAGTGTGGACGCTTCCTCTCTTTGCTCTTTAAATGCTTTGCTTCTTTTATTGATTTTATTGATTTTTATACTGATTTTTTCACTTCTTTCCGTATGAGCTTACCTGCGATAGCTTCTGGACACTTATAGATCATTAGGACTAAAGCGTTCTTAACAGAAACAGCAATATTTTTATAGTTCCCGTATCTTCAGCGCTCCGTGTGTCTGTAGCCTAGACACAGCTCGACAACAACAACGTCGAGAAAACGTCTATTTATAGTTGACGATATTCGGCTCCGGCCACCATCAAAAACCATCGATTTGTAGTTGAGCATTAAATTGCATTGCAATTGATTGGGTATAAAGTACCAGAGAAAGTAGATTTATTGTTCATTTGTTATCAATGACTTGGTCTAGTTCACCAGCTTTAAAAAATCGTGTCTACGTGCAATTTATGTATAGTTGACCGGGAAATTAAAGCAGCGATCACTTGGACTATTCCGCAGCACCCCTCTCAGTGGTACATCCCTCCAGGTATTCATTGTCTTGTACAGTAGAGCGGGACATTTGATTTACTCTCAGCGGAATTAACCGGAGAATGCCTTAAGGCATCAGTTCATGCACTGCACTGGCCTGCACCACGATTAGTATAAGGTAAGAATGAATGATTTTTTTTCTACTCGTTATTTCCATGTTTGCATTTGAATAACAGTAAAAAACTTTTTTTACTGTCATTTACGTTGCTCCCACAAAATGTGGGAGCCCAAAATTGTGTCTACTTTCATCTTACAATCTGGCAACAAATAAATTGCACTGCGAACAAAGTCTATTAACAAAGAAAACATTTTCGTTTCATACTTTTCCGTTATATTCCCTTACAAAGCTAGCTTTAACGCTTCGAGGGTTCTTTTGTTCTTGCCGTGGCCTCGGCGCTTGACCCAGACTTTCGCTCTGTAGTTGCATTTTAGCATAGTACTACAAAAAATTGTAAATCTGTGATATATAATTGATAAACGTAATGTTGACTGTATAAATGTGTTCAAGGACTTTGTTACTTTTAATGATTGGAGAGCACCCGCTTCAATTCGCACTCAATTCAAACTTTACGTTGCACGCTCACCTACCAATTGCGTTTGCACCTTTTGTCCACACGTTAACTGCGTTTTTGGTCACTGAAACGGAGATTTCTAAAAACGCCTGCCAGGGTGGATATTTTCGAAAACTCCTATTTTGCATTTACGTTTGGACGAGAAAAATGGAGAAAACGCAGCGTCAAAGGTGTGCGGCTTTTTTGACGTCACACTGTGCGCCACGTTATTGTCTCGGTGCCATGAATTTCTACAATGGCAGACTTAGACAAAATACTGTTAATTTTATTATCTTCAGTGTTTAAATGCTTACATATACACACGCAGTTACTGTCCCTTCACACATAGGACTCGGTTCATCTTCTATGAGCCATCTTTGTATCTAGTTTTCCCTCTTTATTGACATCGCTCCCTAATTTTTCCTCTTTTTTTCAGATCTGATTTGGTAACTACCATCCAACCCTAACCTTAACCAGCACTTTAATGACGTGAAATAGTGTTTTCCCCAAGCGATTTTAAGGGAAAAAGCGAAGATGTGTGGATTGAGTCCAAACGGTTCTCATGTGTCCGCAGTTTTCCGGTGTCGTCATGTAGGAATGCGTTAGGTGCCTGAAAACGTAATATGTTGACGATTTGTCACCTAGCGTGAAATGTTTCGCTTTAGGAGTGAGAATGTGTTGGTTTATCTACTACCAGGAAAAAAAATGTTGTCCAATCAAAAAAATGTTTGTGAGGTAATTAGAAGACTGAAATAATTTTTGGGGAAAAAAAAGTTTTAATTTTTTAGATATTGCATGTCCACTGCAGAGGACATTGGAAGGCCAAACATGTAAAAATGAACTTTGATGGCAAACATTTGCTTCAACTCTTCACCAAGGAGAAGTTTGAATTCAAGGAACCGTAGTGGTTTCTTCCCCCAAAACTGCAAGTCACTGCTATACTGAAGCCATGAGTTGGTGATTGCCAGATCAAAAAGTAGAGAACTGCACATACTGTCAATTTCTGAGTGCGAGAGACCATCCTGTAGAAACTCAACATTCGGCAACAATTTCCACGTCACGTATATTGGTAGTGTACTCAGCAATTGCCAGTGGCCTTGGCACATGGACAAACCTTTTGTTTTTCTTAGAACATCTTGTGCATCTGTCCTGAGGTTGATTGCCATAGGCAGAGGATGCCATGACATCTGGCTCGTTGTCCAACCACTTAATGACAGCAAGTTCAGGTCTGAGTACCATCTCTGATGCTCCTCTTTCTTTATTCTTGAAGGACTCATTCCCTATGATCTTCTTCATTAGACACCTCAAGATCTGGGTTTCCCTCAACAAACTGCAATAAATTTCTTTCTGCTTCTAAAAAGGACTAATTTTCTGGTCATTTAAAAAAACAGAACAAAATGGAGAAAATGACTATAAATGTCCACTACGGAGGACATTTTTTAAACACTTCAATACTATATTAAAATGAAGTTAGAATTAAGCATACTATGTTTTAATGTGTTATTAAGAGACTTAAAATATGTTAACAACATTTATAGCCAAAAATTGCTCAATAAAAAGTTTTATGCACTTACTTTTCTTCTTCCCATAAAATGTGCTTGCAGTGATGGCTGCCATGTTCCTTAGTGAAAAAACTAAAGTTCCTAAAGCTCCACCCCTTCACATTTGGTATCATTGGAAAGCCCTAAATGTCCTCTGTAGATACCAAAAGGAGGCAATTCTATAGTATGCAGTGAATGGGAGATATTCAGGTTTAGAAAGGTGCTCTACAGAGGACAAATTTGCATTGCTGGTAGTCAGGAGGATATGACAATAAAACTTGAAACTAGATAGATTTATCTGTGGTGAATATAAAGGTTTTGTAAAAGTCCCTGAAAGTGTTGTTTATTCTTTCAGGGTCATATACTGTCATATACTTTCCCTGTTTTCCAGAGAACAGATGCCAATGTAACAGTCTAAATACAAAGCCCACGCTTTGAAAAAATATAAATAAAAAGAAAAAAAATATCATACTTTTCGATTGAACTGAGTTACAGCTGCACGGAGCCTCTCAATTTGTACATTCTACATATACCCTAAATCTTTAAATTCATACATAATGTGAAATGAATCGTGAACACAAAACTATGACTAACTACAGGAAGTTTGAGTCACATCTGGGACTGTGTCCATTAAAAGACTGACAGAGAGCCTTGTTCTTCCATACAGTCCGTGACAAATCAAAGAAAAAAAAATCACCCACAACGCATTCAAAGCTATAAAGCATATTTCTAAGAATATCATAACACACTGCAACATGTTCTTGTTCAAAATGTCTCTGTGTAGTAACATGCAAGACTAAATTCAAATAGTTAATACAGCCTTTGCTATTTATTAGGTAAGTCACATGCATTATGATAACTCAATACAATCATATTATGGTTATACTGATTTAACAAGTTTTAAACAAATATTTTCAGCTTCTATGGCTGAGACACTTTCACATGATGAGCTTCCAACAATGAGTGAAACATTAAGAGCATGTGGAGAGTTTGGAAACATCCCATTAAGAAAGAGAAATCAAACATTTGGATTCATTTTAATGAGCTCACACTTGTTCAACATGCAGAGGAGCTGGTTGTGAACGGAGCTTCAGGGAAACACAACCTGTCACCTGAGAGATGTTGTATCTGACAAAGAGAAAATCATTGTTCACAGATCCACTGTTGTTTTGTGTGTGTTTGGAGACTGTTGGGCTGTCTGATAACATAGGAATGGCTGTACATCTCGACAGAAACATGGTGTTTCTAAGTGAAAAAGACAGACATGAACAGATAGTTCACTCTGTACAACAGTCAGAGCTGAGTGTTTCTCAATCTGCTGTCATAATTTAAAAAACAGAATAATAATTAAATTAATATTTTTTTAAATTGTTTGAACTATGAAGTAATTTTCCATTTACTTAAAAAAAATAAAAATGGCCAAATTTTAGCATTTTCGTTCATATATAGGGAAAAGACGCTTGGTGAGGCAGCAGGAAGCCTCACCCTGGATTGCTCTGCGCAGTTCCTCACAAGCTATGGCCTGGCATGCAATGAAAGCGTGTCACTGTCTCTCTATATGTGGACAACCAAATGTTTCAAACATTTTTATTATATACACCCTCTGACTTTCCATGGTTTAGCTGATGTTTATAACATATGTGTTACCTGTTTCTTGTGCTCAGTGATCTGACAATGGCAGTGAAGAGGCACTGGGTGAGGGAGGCAGTTTTATTGCCTCAAGGTAGGGGGCATTTGTGAGCCCTGACAATCTTATGCTACTACCGATCTGGAGAGTAACATTCATTCATTTATAAGTAAAGGTAAGACCATAATAATGTTTTTTAAATTAAATTAAATGTGCATCATGCAGCGTACAGTTTGTATGTGTAAAGAATGTTGATATGAGATATGAAACATAACCGTTAACTGCTGCCTTCAAATGGGAGAAAGGTTCAGTTCATGGCAGCATCAGCTTGTAGTGGCCCTGCTCATCTGCAACTACTGCTGCTTTGATCAGCTGTTTTTATTTTATAAAGCAGTCATTATTGTTGTATGAGACTTGATGGAAGTAACATTTCCATCTTGTAAATTCCGTATAAATTCAGGAGGTTGTCATATATAATCTCTCAACATATGTCTCAACCACTGCCACCATGCAGGGCAACTACCACTGACGTGCCACTATGCTTGCGTGTGTCCTTGATGTAGACCCAGCAACTGAGAGATTAGTGAAGAAAATCAAATGAATGCAGAAATCGGGTAATGAAATGCTACTGCCAGCGCATGTAATTCAACACTGATGACTGTTTTATAAAATAAAAATAATATTAGTTTTGAATTAATTTATGTTATTTAATTTTTATTTTAATTATTAATATTAATCATCTAACTCACCACTGGTGTTAGATGTCACTGGTGTTACTCTAACAGGAGGACACTCATTACACTCAACTCAGCACAGGGACACTGAGGAACCATAACCTAAGCCAAACCCAGGATAAAGAGTTTGAGTGAATGTGGTGTTGAAGGTGTGGAGGTGGATCAGAGTGTCAGCGGAGACTCTGTAGAAGGACAGAGTGCCAGCAGGACAGTCCACATACACTGCTGCTCTGTTAGAGACAGAGGAGGAGGAGGAGGAGATGGATGTTTCTCTCTTATTGTGCCAGACAGACTGAGGACCATCATCAGAGCAGAACAGACTCCAGGACTGATCATTGTGTCCAAACAAACAGACATCCATGTTTCCTTTCCTTCTGATTGTTCTGTAACTCACTGATATACGAATATCTCCTCTCCACTCGACCTCCCAGTAACAGCGACCAGTCAGACCATTTCTACACAGCAGCTGATGGAAAACATCAAATCTGTCTGGATGATCAGGATATGACTGAAATTCCCCCTCACGTGTCACCTTCCTGTTGTTGTCAGACAGTTGGAGGTTTGTGTTCACTGTGTTTGTGTCGATTGTGAGTTGACAGGAATCTGATGGAGAGAACAAACACAATCCAGCTGCAGTTATTGATCCATCATCTGTTCATTGATTGACACTTTGATGATGACTCCTGACACGATGAAGATGGTTGAATGTGTGCTGCTTTGTTTTCATGAATCCCATTAAAAACACACTTACACTTCCTCAGACCTGGTCTCAACCATCGGACTCCAGCAGGCTTCATCCTGAAAGGAGGAGGGGTCAGAGCAGCACAGTCAGCATGCACACATGGACATTACATGGCTCTCATACACATGAACATTCACAGTGTTCATCAAAGTGAAAGCCCGGGGGAATGAATTGTCTGTGGTGTCTGTTTTTTGTTAACAACACTCTGTATCGTCTGCCTGAAGGAAGAAATGTGAACAGTTTATCTCCATGATGTGAAAGGTCTGTAGAGATGTGTTTGTCCCTCATTCTGGACCGTTACAGGTCCTCGATGGAGGAAAGACAGCACAGATGAGCCTCTCTAAAGACCTTACTGTCTGGCCCCGTCATGCTTCATGACTGAGGCCAAGCAGACAGTGATTGATGGAAACAGGACAGACTGGATGATGCCGTTTCTCCAGACTGCACAGGGTTATATCTTTGGATTAGTTCTGACACATTCATCAACACCATATCTCCAGTCATTGGACAAAATATCAGAGGAGAAAAAAGGGAGACTTTTACTGGAAAAACCACAAACATGTTTAACCAATCATTTTGTAATTTTTAAAAAATAATGCACAAGTTTTGCAAACAACAACTCTGCAACTATTAACCTGAAAATGCAGCCGAGGGCTCAGAAGGTTTTTATATAAGCATTTCAAATTATTTACAGAACAATCAGCTGTTCTGCATGAAATAAGAAGCCACACAAATGATTTGTGCCACTGCAAAAAAATAGTTTGTGTCCACTATAAGACAGAGGAGAACAGTACAGCCGTTCACTAGTAGAACTGACACACAAAACACAGCAACCACTACACTACACACTAGGGCTGGGCCATATTATACCGTTCACGGTAATAGCGGTACAATATTAGGCAACGATAAGAAAATGAAATATCGCGATAGAATATGGGTGAAACGCACATGCGCAGTGCCTTTGTTTTCATACGCACATGACCGAAAAAGCACGGCAGCAAACGGATTATTGAGTGAAACGGATGAACCAGAATTGGTTTGTAAAAATGGTGCAACTTGAGTGATGTGGAACTGGTTTGGTGTTTGTCCGTCAGATACACAACAAAGCACATTTTTTTTGTAGAACATGTAAGCGGTCCGTCGTTATTGCCGTATTTGTCGGACTAAGGTGCTCGTAAATCTGGGAGTAACCTGGGTCCCAACCTCCGTCCCCTTCAGGTCCCAAAGTCAAACGAACACTGCAGCATCACAGAGTTAAAAACTGTCTAAATTCTTTCATCTTTAATAAAACGATTAGCATTGCTGCTCTACCAGGTGTAACTATCATATTTAACATCCAGGCATCCATGAAAACAGAATTTATTACATTAAATGGAGTTAGAAGTTAGCAGGAAGTTAGCGGAAGCTAGCTCGCTAGTTTTGCTAGTTACCTAAGCATGGTATAGCATGTTCTGACTGAGAGATTTCTGAAAAAATTTAAACGTACAGCTCTGCTATCACTTCCAACATAAATGAAGACAGGAAACTAAACAGCAGTGACGTTTGTAGGGTTACTGAAGTTGGTCTAGCTGGTATATAATGACTTGCTACGTGATCGTTAGCGACACAGCTGTGTTAGCATAACATAAACACAGTGAAGCTGGAGGATGAACGCTAACACTTTTTCACTCGATAAAAGTTAACGTGAAGGTCCCTGATAGTTAGAGACAAATGCAATTGCATGGCAGGATGCTGTAAACGGACCAAACTTCAGTCAGGAGAACAACTGAGATAATCCATCCACAATACGAGGTTAGTCATTAACATACTGCAACAACATGGGAATACAGCAGCTGTGATAGAATAACAGCCTTAATGAATCAATGGTACAGAAGTGGAGGAAGCAAGAAGAATGAGTTGAATAAAGTTTGTTTCGCTTAATGTGCCTTATAATCCCGTGCACCTTATGGTCCGAAAAATACGTATTTGACTTTTTTATTTGGCACACTGCAGTTTAATGTTGCAAAGTACCTCTTTTTAACTTCAGTGGATATTATACATGGTCATGCTCAGGATATGTCAGCCCATTTCTACTGGAAATGCCTTTTGGTTAAACTTTCAGCAAGGAATTTGCATTTGCACTGTTACATTTTTATATAGCTTTAATGCACATAAAAACAGTTGCTTGTTTGAGTGAAAATAAATGGATGGGGTTTTTTTGCGCTAGTAAAGTTGTGGGGTTGTATTTTGTCTCGCAGAAATTATATCGTCAGTTATATCGTTATCGCAAAGTTTCAAATCTATATCGTGATATATATTTTTGGCCATATCGCCCTGCTGTACTATACACTAACTGTTGCATCAAAACACGCTAAACATCACAAATCTCTCACGCATCAAAACTCTCTCTCTCTCTCGACATTACATGGCTCTCATAAACACACTGTTAGACAGTGATAAAGGAACAGTCCCACATTTTTACAAATACACTTCAAGGAGTGGGAGCAATGTCACTATTGTCATCCAATTGGTTTGAATCCTCTGATCCAGAGGTCTCCAACTCCAGGCCTCGAGGGCCGGTCTTAGGGTTAAGGTTAGGACTGCAGGTTTTAGACGCGTCCTTGATCCAACACAGCTTATTTTAAAGGGTTTTGAAGTCCTTCAGAGGGCTGGTAATGAACTAATCATTTGATGCAGGTGTGTTGACCCAGGGTGAAATCTAAAACCTGCAGGACACCAGCCCTCGAGGCCTGGAGTTTGAGATCCCTGCTCTTGTCAGTCACAGGAAGAGGCCCCCTCCACGCCAACACCCCCCACTGCTATCTTACAGCAGCCTAATATCACTAAGCTAACTGTATTACTGTGGATAATTAGCGGAGAAACATGTTTTGTCCAACAACAATCACTCTCAGTGTAACTATAGGCTTTATTTGAAGTGTCAGGGCTACAGTTACTGTGGAACAGCTCTTTGGGGTCATTAGCAGTGTTAACTGCTCTGATTAGCACAGTTCGTGGCTATTACTAATTTCATGTGAATTAGCATTATCTGCTAATGCTAACACAGTTTTCCCTTTCTTTTTAACTATGTGAATAGCCAACGCTTATACCCTTTTCCCTTGCGTTATGTGATGAGTTAATGGCAAGGCATTAACTAAGCCATTAGCGGCTAATTCTAATGCTAATTTAAGGTAAAAATTCCTTACCAGCTAATGCTAATACCATTATCCCCCTCTTTACAACAGTGTGAGCAACTAATGCTAAGTAGGTCGACATTATCACCAAATGACTAAGGAGCTTGGAAAAAAAAGCGTCTGGACTTCTTGAGTTGCTTGAAGACGTTTCACCTCTCATCCGAGAAGCTTCTTCAGTTCTAAGGATCAGTGGTGGAGAGTCCCAGATTTAAACCTAGTGGGAGTTTAAATCTGGGACTCTCCATTACTAATACTATTTTCCGTTCCTTTTTATCAATGTGAGTAGCTAATGCTGATTTGTGGTGTGCGGATCGATCATGAAATATCGATTATTCTGATTCCAGTAATTTATGTTCTAGAATCGATTCTCTTATTAAAATATTGATATTTAAGTACTTTGGGGTAAATTTTTAGTTTTTCATTAACAGGAACACAGTAGAAAGAAACTATATCATTCGGATCATCTAAATTGGAAGGAACTACTTCCTCTTAGACCTTTCATAGTCATATGCGAAACACAGCTGTATAAATGTATCGCAGCCCCTTGGCGTGTGCACTCACAACTATGGCTGAGCATAAACAGAGTCATGTGTGGACGTATTTTACCTCCACAAACGGCCAAGACGTGGTTTGCGATACATATGGCAAGACAGTGAGGTGTTATGGCAACACCACTAACCTCTTCAAACACCTCAGAGTAAATCACATGACAGAATGTCATGAGCTTATGTTGAGGCGAGCTGAAGAGGAGGAGAGGGACTGGTGCTGCTAGGGTGAGACAGATGTCTCTCGCGGAGTCCTTTAGTGCTGCAGGCAGGCAACATGTTCAAATAGCGCACAACCTCAGGTTTTTTATTTCTATATGATTATTCTGCATTATTAAGCAATAAGAACAAGTAGTCTGATGTTCTGTTATGATTATGAAGATATATTATTATATTATTATTATTACAATTACATAATGCATTTATATATTGTATCATGAAATACAATGAAACATTAAGTTTTTGTACAGAGTATCGGTATCGGATCAGAATCGACGACACCACCCTGAATTTTACTTGGTATCGGATCGGAAAGGAAATCAGTGGTATGGCACATCACTAGGGTTGCCAACTCCCTGAAAAATAAATAAGGGACACCTCGTGGCCAGGGCCGGGCGACCCAGTTGTCTTCACCCTTCCCAGTGTGGTGAATTTTGTAGCTTTTTTTTGTGTGTGTGAAATTATTTTTTTAACCATTTGACTTGAAGTTGATTTAAGTAGATGCATATTCTTTGTGATATGAACACATGGGAAACAAATGATCATTTAGCCATTTATTTTTAGCTCAAAATGACAACATTAACACAATAAAACAGGTCTCTGTCTTAAACAGAAGCCTGTCATGCTTAAGTTTTGAGAATATAAGTAAATCTTTCTTTAAAAGAACTCTGTCCTGCTTAACTTAAAATTATATAAATTAATAGAAAACAATAGAACGAAAAACATTCTTGTAACAGTGCACATTTAGTGCATTTAGTACAATTGGCTTCAGCTGAGGTATTATTTCAGCTTTTCTAATGCTAATCAGCTGCTTCCGTTTGTAAACCTGCTTGTTCCCATGATTACGCATCATAACTCATCATCATTATTCATCTATGTATTACTTTTATGTATTAGTCATCTATTTGTTGTAATCATCTATCCTTGCAGTTGTTTATTACACAAAATAAATTATATTATCACACTTCTGGCCACATAGCGCTGATATTCACTGCACATGCCCATATTAACCTTAACCAGAGGGTTTAAAAAAACAAACCAGTGTTTACAGACCATATCTGCTTCTGCCGTGGCCTGGTGGACAAAAAATTGGTTAAGCATTCCCCGAGCTTTCACGCCCCTCATGTTCTTCATGTGCCCACCATTAGAAGCATGCCTATGGAAAAAGTGCGCCGGCACACAGTGCAGTGCGCTTTATAGGTGTTATTGTGCACTTTTCCAGCCAGGTGTTTTCCTTTTCCCATTCCTCCCTGTACTTTTGCAGCCTTTTCTTTCTCTGAGGGGAACAAACATTGCTGCTCTAACGCTGGGCTCACACTGTGCGATGTTTTTGGTGATCTGCCCGATTTTGGCCTTCATCGTGCATCGTGTAGTATACGTGGGGTAACGAGAAGCGATTAACACCTCACGACCAGCTCCCGATCATCAATCGCTCGTGAGGGTGTCACCGCAGCTGTTCACACTGTGCAAGCGCAAACACGTAAATGTCGGTGAAAAAGACGGAGCAGCACGGCTGTGCAGCGTGTGATCTGGACACAAGCGATGGAGGCACAACTTGTAGAACTTTGGAAAGCTCATCCGAGCCTTTTCGATGTGGCCTCACAAAATTATCACGACCACAACAACCGTGAAAATGGTTGGATCTACATTGCTGCTCAATCACAGCTACCTGATCAATGTTTTTCATTAGCAATTTAGCAAAGTTGATGGTGGTGGTGTGTCTGTGCGACTGAGAGACAGAGAGCGACAGATTTTCTGTTATAACCTTCATTTTATAGAGGCAAAGTGTGAGCACTCAGGTCGCATCAGAGCATCGGTCATCTGTTGTCTTCCGGTATTTTCTCCGCAAGCGACCTTTCCTCGACCAATGAGATACGCAGTAATTTGAATTGTCATACTCGAATTATCATAAGTGTGCTGTCAGCTCATTGGTCACAGAGCAGGAGAGGGGCTGGGAATTATGTTTTCAAACAAAGCGTTAATTCCATTAACATTTATAGACTACTTTTGATTCTCACTGTATTACGGGACAAAGTGCGTCCCTTATTAGCTCAATACAGGACGTGTACTTTTGTCTCTAAATACAGGACGATTCCGTTTTTTAAGGGAAGGTTGGCAACCCTACACATCACTAATGCTGATACTCTTTTCAGGGCATAATGCTAAGTATGCTGCCATTAGCAGCTAATGCTAATTTAAGATGAAAATAATATTTTCCCTTTCTAAGTAAGAATGTGAGCAGCTAATGCTAAGTAAGCCGATGTTACTAGCTAATATTAATTTGATGTAAATAAGCATTATCCGCTAATGCTGATTCTGTTTTCTTTTGGTTTCAAACAATGTGAGCATCTATTTCTAAGTAGGCCGATGTTATCAGCTAATGCTAAATTGATATGAATTAGCAATATCTGCTAATGCTTTCCCTTACTTTATACCAATATGAGCAGGTAATGCTAATAGCCTATTCCTTTGCGTTATAACGATAAAAGTACTTAATGCAAACTAGGCCACCACTAGCGCCTAATTTTAGGTGAATAAGCATTAGCAGCTAATACTCATACCATTTTATTTTGCTTTATAACAATGTGACCAGGTAATGCTAAGTAGGATGCCTTTATTAGCTAATGCTATTTTGAGTTCAGTTAGCATTAATTATAACAATGCGAGTAACTAATGCTAATGCTAAAGAGTAGCTAATACTACTCTTTTCCCCTGCATCATAACAACGTGAGGAGTTAATGCTATGTAGGCTGCTATTAGCGGCTAATGCTAATTTAAGACTTAAAACCATTAACAGCTAATGCTAATACGCTTTTCCTTCAATTTTAACAATGCTAGTAGGTAATGCTAACACTCTTTTTCCCTGCATTATAAAAATGTGAGCAGATAATGCTAAGTAGGCTGCCGTTATTAGCTAATGCTAATTTGATATGAATTAACATTATCAGATAATGCTAGCACTGTTTTCCCTTCAATCTTAACAATGTGACTAGCTAATGCTAATACTCTTGTCCCTTGCATTATAACGATGTTAGTAGTTAATCTTATGTAGGCTGCCATTAGCTAATTTGAGGTGAATAATTATAAGCTGCTAATGTTAATACTGCTTTCCTTTGCTTTATAACAATTATAGCAGCTAATACTAAGAAGGCTTCGCATCAAACAACGATTTGTGGAGTTAATTCTAAATAGACTGCCATTAGCGGTAAGTGCTAATTTGAGGTAAATAAGCATTAGTAGCTAACACTAATAACCTTTTCTCTGGCGTTATAACGATGTGAGGAGTTAATGCTAAATTGGCTGCCATTAGTGGCTAATGCTAATTTTGGGTGAATAAGCATTGGCAGCTAATGCCAATACCATATTTTCTTGCTTTACATAAATGTGAGCAGCAAATGCTAAATAGGCTGCCGTTATTAGCTTATGCTAATTTGATGTCAATTAGCATTATCCAGTAATGCTAAAACTGTTTTCCCTTACTTTTTAATAATGTGAGTAGCTAATGCTAATGCTCTTTTCTTTTTGGTTACAGCGATGTGTGGTGTTAATGCTAAGTAGGTTGCTGTTATTAGCTAATACTAATTTGATGGCAATTAGCATTATATGCATCATTGATGAAACACAGTCTGGTTTTATGACTGGCAGACACATAACAAACAACATAAGACTGGTAATTGATATTTTGGATCATTCAGATCTAATCACAGATAATAGTTTCATTCTTTTTTTGGATTTTTATAAAGCCTTCGACTCCACTGAACATGAATTCATGTTCAGAGCTCTTGATATTTTTGGTTTTGGAAATTTGTTTAAAAAATCAATTCAAACTCTATATGCAGATGCAAATAGCTCAATCAAACTCCCATTTGGAACAACCAAAAGATTTGATATCAACCGTGGGATCCGGCAAGGTTGCCCAATTTCTGCATATCTTTTCCTTCTTCCTATGCAGTTACTCTCTATTCATTTTAAAAACAGCAGTGTAGTGGGTCTCTCTATTGCTGGCAGAACATTATCTATTACTCAACTAGCGGATGACACAACACTTATTTTAAAGGATAAATATCAAGTTGATGAAGCTCTCAAAGTTGTCAATAATTTCTTAATAGCCTCTGGTCTTAAACTCAACATTCCAAAATGTGAACTTCTCCCTGTTAAATTCTGCACAGATACTATTATATCAGGTGTTCCTGTTAAAGATAAGGTCAAATATCTTGGTATTATCATTCAAAAAGACCAAGATGCCAGATTATCTGAAAATGTTGACCCTCTTATAACTGCAATACAACATAGATTTAATCTTTGGCTTCAAAGAGATTTATCCATTACTGGGAGATCCTTGGTAGCCAAAGTTGAAGGCCTCTCCAGACTTATTTATGCAGCTATGGCACTTGATGTTTCAAAAGAACTATGCACAAAAATTGATAAAATATTATTTAACTTCATTTGGAAAAAGAGAATACATTATATTAAAAAAAATGTAATGATAAACAAGTTGTGTTCTGGTGGCCTAAATTCTTTAGATTTCACTTCCTTAAATGCGTCTTTTAAAATCAAATGGATCAAACTCTTTTTAAAAAATCCCAATTCAATCTGGAATTTTATTACCAACCATATCTTTAACTCGCTTGGAGGAATGCACTTTCTGCTAAGATGCAATTACAATATCTCTAAATTACCGATTAAACTCTCGAACTTTCATAGTCAACTCTTATCATCTTGGTTAATGATATACTCTCACAACTTTTCTCCCCATAAATATCTCATTTGGAACAATCAGGATATTAAATTTAAAAACAAATCATTATATTTTCAGAAATGGGTTGATAGAAATATTTTACTTGTGAGTCAATTACTGAATGATAATGGTCAATTATTTTCTTATAAGGAATTTTTGTCTGTTTATGATTTTCCTGTCACTCCAAAAGAATATGCTGTAGTTTTTGATGCAATACCAGATGGGGTGAGAAGGTTGTTGGTGTCTGCTCCTAAAGGTAAAAATTGTATTATTCCAGAACTAAATCCCGCTAGCATATACATCGGTAACATCTGTCCCTTATTGAGTGATAAAGCCACAAATCAATGTATTAGACAAATTATTCAAAGAGACATTGTTTCCAAACCTGCAGCTGTATTTTACTGGAACAATATTTACAATGATATAGACTGGAAAAACACTTGGATTCTATCAAGGAAATTTATTATTACTAATAAGATAAGAGAAGTTACTCTTAAGTTGATCCACAGATGTTATCCGGTAAAGACATATCTGGTTAAATTTAAAAAAAATATTGATACTCTTTGTACTTTTTGCAGCAATGCAGAGGAAACAATATGTCATTTATTCTGGGAATGCACTTATACACATGTATTTTGGATTGATCTAAATAATTTTATAAACACCAAAATTGATCCCTTGTGTAAACTGAAGTTTCAACATATTCTATTTGGCCTCTCACATACCGATAAAATAATTCCAGGGAAAAAATATATTATTAATCTTCTGATTATTTTTGCCAAATTTCACATACATTGTACAAAATTTTCTCAACAGCGTCCAAACATATTTGCTTTTAAAGCCCTGTTTTCCAATTATCTGGAGAATCTTAAGAACAGTACTAACTCCAAAGCGGGTAAAACACAAGAGCTGTGTCAAATGTATAGTTTCACTTGACTTGATGTTGTTTATTTATACCTTGAGCACAATTTATTTTATTTTTATTTATTTATTTTCTTTCAGTTATTTTGTTTATCTGTTTTCTCCTAAAGTATACCTTTGTTTACGTATTGGTATACATAACTTGTTCGAGATACTGCAAGCTGTGGAATTTTTCATACCCTTTCTATATCCTACATCACTATGTATACTTGTTCTTCATTTGTCTGAATAAAAAAAGAAAAAAAAATAAATTGTGAGCGGTACACCATCATGTATGCCGCTTGAAGTAGGCACACATTGGCAGGGATGTGGTTGTAAGGGCTGACTAGATAAGGCCTGGTGTCCAGCTAATGAAAAAAGGCGTGGGAGGAAGTGTAAGAGGTTTTGGATGGAGTGTGTTTTGGGACTTGCACGTTGTTGTTGTTGAGATGGTGTGTGTAGAGGAGGCTTGTTTTGTTTTTGGTTTGAAAGCAAATGTAAAGCATAATAAAGCAAAGTGTGTATTTTAAAAAAAAAAAAAAAAAAAAAATTAGCATTATATGCTAATGCTAACACTGTTTTTAATTTTAACAATACGAGTGGCTAATGCTAATACTCTTGTCCCTTGCATTATAGCAACATGTGGAGTTAAGGCTAAGCAGGATTCCATTAGCAGCTAATGCTAATATAAGGTTTCAAACCATTAGCTGCTGATACCAATACCGTTTTCCATTGCTTTATAACAACATAAGCAGTTAAATAGGCTGACGTTAGCAGCTAACACTAATTTGATATGAATGTGTATTATCCACTAATCCTAACACTGTTTTCCTTTGCTTTTTAACAATCTGAGTATGTCTGTGAAGGTTCTCAGTCATCCAGGTCATCGTAGACTAAGGAGCTTGGAAAGAAAAGCGTCTGGACTTCTTGAGTTGCTTGAAGACGTTTCACCTCTCATCCGAGAAACTTCTTCAGTTCTAAGGGTCAAATGGTGGAGAGTCCCAGATTTAAAACCCAGTGGGAGTTTCCCCCCAAAGAGGGACAAAGGACCCCCTGATGATCCTCTACCTAATCACATGAGCCAAGGTGTGAAAGCGGGTGTGGGTCCTAATCAGCCAGAGTTTCGGGTGAGCTCATTGTGAAACCTGGCCCCACCCTATCATGTGATTTCCTGAGGTCAATAAATTGGTTGTCAAGTACTAGGGCTGTTCGATATAACGATATATATCGGATGACGATATAAAAACGTCTATCGTTTCATTTTACGCTATCATTTGTTTCGTGGTGTCGCAAAATAAACTGTTTATGGCAATATTTTTTCATCATTTTGATGGTCACTGTAGTGTCCGCTTGTTTATTTTCCATATAAACCTTTTGCAATAAAGCTCAAGATCCTGTTGAGACTTTTCAAAATAAACTGAATCATGTGAAAGATGCAGAGTATTTACGGATGAGAAGCAAAAAAGAGCCGTCAGGTGCTAAAAAAATTAAAATTAGACTCAAACGTTAGAACAGGCTTTTCCCCGCAGCACGCTGTGTAATAAATATTCAAAAAAGAAAACAGCGGCCGTTACAACCTATGTCTAAAAATGTATCGTTTCATGCATCAGTTAAAACACTCGATTCCAGGTACGCGACGCCCAGCTGGAAACACTTCACGCAAGTCGAGCTGCCCGAGATTCACAGAATTTACAGAAAATGTTAAATTTTTGTAATTTATATCGTTATCAGACGATAGATGTCTTAACATCGGGATGTGAGATTTTGGTCATATCGCACAGCCCTATCAAGTACATATTTTTCTGTTATTGTCAAACAACAGAATGAGAATGAAATATTGATTTCAACACAGCCCATAAACAGCATGAGCTTAGCCGTATTAGCTTAGAGCTAGCTCACAGCCTTGTTTCATCCTTCTGTCAGTGTCACTGTGACTGGGAAACATTCACATGGCTGACACTTTATTAGGTACACAGTAGCCACTATCTCAGGTACACCTGTGACCTAATAAAGTGTATCTAAAGTTACAAAATGTTGTCTCTGTCCAAATATTTATGGACCTAACTGTAGGTCTACTTTTAATGAAACTCTCAAAATGACTTATCAGTTATCATTAATGTTCCTGCAAACAGACTCCTTGGAGACCCCCTACATAAATATCCATGTACTATCCAGCTAGACTAGTGTGTCTGTCCCTGAAAATATTTCTGCATGTGTGATTGTTCATATCTCATCTGCAGGAAACAAACAGGAAGTGAGTGAAGGACACAGGAAATGTTTCCAGCTCTTCCTCCTCTATCAGATGTTCTCTCCATACCTGAGAGTGTCCAGTCTCCAGCCTGGTTCCTTCAGTCCAGCCGACAGCAGCTTCATTCCTGAGTCTCCTGGATGATTGTAGCTCAGGTCCAGCTCTCTCAGATGGGAGGGGTTGGAGCTCAGAGCTGAGGCCAGAGAAGTACAGCCTTCCTCTGTGATCAGACAGCCTGACAGACTGCAGACACACAAAACAACAATCTATCTGTCAACAATCGTTTTCTCTTTGTCACAATAACATCTATCCATTTACATCCATTCAATGTAACTTTATTTATAAGTGACAATCCCCAGCAGACAACAACAGTCATCTCAAGCTGTTTAACAGTGTAAGGTAACAGCCTCCAATATTAGAAAGAAAGCCCCAAACATCAGACAATCCACTGTGAGCAGCACTTAGTGATGTTGGGAAGGAAGAACTCCCTTTGACACAAAGATCCTCCCAGAGAAAACAGGCTCCAGGAGGAGCATCTACCATGACTGGTTGCAGGGTGAGGGGAAAGAGAAGAGATGAGCTCAGAGAGACAAGAACAAAACACAAACTAAGGAGAGAGAAGACAAACGTTAAGGACATGCAGTAGTGACATATAAAAGCATCAGGAGTGAAAAGAGGGGAGAAGAAAGCAGAGCATCATGGGAAGTCCACCAACAGCCTGAGCCTATAGCAGCATAATTAAGGGATGGTTCAGGGTCACCTGATCCAGCTCAAACTGTAAGGTTTATCAAAAAGGAAAGTTTGAAGCTGATCTTCAAAGTAGAGAGGGTGTCTGTCTCCTGAACTCACACTGGGAGCTGCTTCCACACCAAGTCCAACATAGCCAGGCTGAGTCGTTAGGTTAGTCCAAAGTAAAGTCAGAAAGTCATTATTTGTGGAACATTTTAGTGGAAATGTTGAAAAATGATCGAAAAGTTATTTCTCAATCTGATATTAAACAGGCTCTATTTTCCTTTTTGATTTCCAGTGACGCTTCTATTGTGAATCTGTCAAATCCAACAGGACTTGTGCAGGTTCACTATGAGGCAAACTCCAGACTGACAATTATCAGGCCAGTGTTAGAAGCTAAGGAAAGTTTCTTCATGGATCAGAAGATGTTCAGCAGAGGACGACTTAAACATGTGCGTGAAATGGACGCTTCTGATTGGTCAGAATGAGCCTGTGAAAATGGGACAAACTTTGTATAAAGAAAGAAAAGACATTTAGTCTTTTCATGGATATCTATCTTTTTAAAAGTGACTCCAAATCAAAGCTAACGCCATGCCAGCTTGTAGCTTTGATTGACAGTGTGTAGAACAAGCCTGATGACACAAACTCCCAGAAAACCTCAAAATCAACATAATGCATCCAAAGTTTCACGGCTGGGAGCAAAACATGAGGCCAACAAACAGCTGTAAACCTGTGTGCTTATTACAGTAAATGGCCTGTATTTGTATAGCACTTTACTTAGTCCCTAAGGACGCCAAAGCGCTTTACACTACATTCAGTCATTCACCCATTCACACACTGGTGATGGCAAGCTACATTGTAGCCACAGCTGCCCTGAGGTGCACTGACAGAGGCAAGACGGCCGGACACTGGCGCCACCGGGCCCTCTGACCACCACCAGTAGGCAATGGGTGAAGTGTCTTGCCCAAGGACACAACGACCGAGATTGTCCAAGCCGGGGTTCGAACCGGCAACCTTCCAATTACAAGATGAACTGCCAAGTCTTGAGCCACGATCACCCCACAGCAGTCTGTTCTGTTTGACTAAACTGATTTATTGTGTGTCTGTAGTTGTGTTGTGAACTGTGCTGGGCTCGTCTGTGTCCCTGTTTCACAGAACAGCATCTTCAAGACGGCACAAATGCTTCCAATGTTTCAGTTTGACAAAGCCTGGCTTTGCCCATCGCTGCTTTTAAAACAGTAGAGAAAATGAAAAAAAAATAAGAGACAGTTATTGATCTACAAGCTCGTAGCATGCGTGATAATCTTGTATTTTCTTGTATTCCAGAAGCCGTTGGAGAAAACACGGAGACTACGGTGAAAAGCTTCATCAAAACCCACCTGAAGCTGCCGGAGGACACGGTAAAGAACATCGCCTTTGATAGGGTGCATCACCTCTGCCCTATGCAGGCTGCGGCCGGGAGACCACGTCCTATTGTGGCCAAATGCGGCCACTTCAAAGAAAAGGAACAGGTGAAAAGTCGTGGCAGGGAATTTAAAGGAATGGACTTCAGCGTGAACGACCAGTTCCCAAAAGAGATCCTGGAACGACTCAGGGTCCTTTTCCCAATCGGACGCGGCTTCATCCAGAAGGGCTCCCGCACTGTCATCGCTGTGGACCGGCTCTACGAGGACGGAGAGCTTTACCGTGACCCCGACATCACTCAGTGCCTGTATTAACTTCACACCAAATAAGAATCCGCTACACCCTTTTCTATCTCCCCCCACCATTTCCCCTGCCAGTGGCAGATGCCCTCAGACATCGGTGCATTGGTGGTTCTTTGTGTCTGGGGATGGGCGTCCAGGTACACAACGGCTCACTCCTTGGTGGCTGCTTATCGGGCCTGGAGCCTGGGGCTCGCTCGGGCCACTTCGGGGGTGGGGTGCCCTCGGCCTCTCGGCCCGGGGCTCGGTCACTCTGGCACAGCTGGCTGCCGGCAGAGCTCACGGGCACGTCACTGCCTCCCCCCCCCCCCCGGCTTCTGCTCCGCGGCTGCTGAGTGACCCCTCAGCTGGGACTCTCCTCAGCTCTTTCTGGGATAGTGACGCGGCTGCCCCTCTGTTTTCCTTGGTCTCTTGTGTTCTGAGGGCCTCTAGATGTCTGGAGTCTTGATCTCCTCCATACCTGCTTCATGCCCTGGAGGACGGGGCAGTGGCCCCCCCACACCCTCTAGCAGATCATTACATGAAGGAACCTTTTAAAAAACAAACGCGCTCATGCTCACAGGTGTACACACAGGTGCTCACACACACAAACTACACCCTTTTTGGCTCCTACCTCAAAGCACACTGTGCGCTGTCAATCCAACGTGGAGCACAATAATATTCAATATTTAGTATTCACTGTTATATTCCCATAGATCATCATGATGTTATTTATTATGTTGCTCTTCTTTTTTCTGCTTGTTTTCTCTTTTTTCTTTCTCAACAGGTGATCCAGGTCATTGATATATGTATTTTCTGTCTGCTTATTCTGTTGTTTTTTGTTTTTTGCCCTTTTCCCCGTCCCTCTTCCCCGCTGTTTTTCTTTCCCTTTCTTTCTCCCCTTTCTTTTCCCCAATCAAGTCTGTCCCGTATTTATCAAGTGAAAATAAAATAAAATAAAATAAACAATAAAAGGTGAATCAAATAGACCATTACGGCAAGGCTGGGATGGTCCATTTGGTAAAGTAAATCCGTTGGGCATCTTTCTTCGCCTTTAGACAATAATTCTGATGGCAAAAGAGCCAAACGGGACAGGAGCAAAAAAAAAAAAAAAAGAGATTGTCACTAAATGTCTGCTGTATCTGACAGTGACTTGGGTTTTTACTAACTGGCTACATGAGCAAGATTAGCTGCAGTTCCATCTTTGTAAAAGAGACTCAGCATTAGAACCAAACAGAAACATTTCTTCTTTTTCTGCAGCACCAGCTAAATGCATGGAGCCTAAACTCCAGTGACAATGAGACACATACAGTGTGACTGCTGTGACTTTACAGCTGGGCCTCATTCACTGACATTAGTCAGATATGACTGAATCTATATCACACTTAAAGCTTTCTGTAAATGAAAGAATCAGTGAAAACGAGGCACTTCAGTTGATATTAAACACAATCTCTGAACATAAACTGATCCAGACCAGGTTATAGGTTCAACATCAGTAACCATGGTGATGTAGCCAGGTAAACACAGAGCTAGACAGAGACAGACAAACATTTATGCTCACAATCACACATCTTCAGTTAACCCAGCATGCATGTTTTTGGACTGTGGGAGGAAGAGTACCTGAAGACAACCCACACAGGCCACACTATCGCCATTATTTACAGAATTATAATTTAATTAGATGATAAAGTAATAAAATAATTGATATTTTAATGAAAATGTATTTTAACAATTGTTTATAAGTCAAAAATTATAGTGTAATAAAAAGAAGAGACAAATCAATAAACCCTCAATAAAACCTTCAGGATAAACTAATGTAGACATTGTCAGGGGAGGAAGTAAAACTAAACACCAGAGTCGATAACTACCAAAATAAAACACGAAGTTAATAACAACCACAACGGGAACACCTGAGTGAACTTAGTAAAGGGATGTTGAGGAACACTGAGGGAAGCAAATAAACTAAAAAATACAAACAGTAACTAAAATTAATGAGTCCTGAAGGCTCAGAATACTAAGAAATAACTGAAAAGAAAACCTAACAGGAAAACTAAACTAAGAAACACTAAAGCAACTAAACAGAGCAGCTAAAAATAAACAATAAGTCTAAACTACAGAAACACCAAACCTGGGACCGTGACATATTCAGTCTATTCAAATGTCCAGCATGGATATATGAAGAATGTGACACTGCAGTGAAATGGAGCCTTGCTGACGCAGATGCTCTTCTGGTCTCACACTGACCACCTGCTGAAGCTAACATGGCTAACACTAGCATCACTACATGTAACCCCACTCTTCTCACAGCAACATACAGCTGTCATGGCTCGTATTTTTACTGATTGGCTCATGTTAGCTTGTGAAAATATCACGTCCCAGCAGTACTAGCTGTTTTATGTACTTTTTATAATAAGCTAAATGCACTTATAATTTGCAAATAAAGGCTGAAGCAGCTAGCACTGTTAGCATTAACACCAATCCCTGTTACATTTTTACACTGTTAGAGCAATGGCTCCAAACAGCTCTGTAAAATGCTTCAGAATACAGGCATGAATCAAACTGGAAGGTTTGGTACTGCTGAATAAAAGATTTTTGACTGAGAGAATCAGATTTGATATTTCATTTCAAATGAAAAACAAGTAAACAAAAATCCCTAACTAATTTAGAAACTGATTATTTACATTAAGACATTTTTATCAAGTTAGTGTTGGTGCAGCAATATAAATCAGGTTCAAAATGATCAACAATAGAAAAATGTAAATCCTGACCTGAGAGTTTCCATTGTACAGTGTGGACTTTTCACTCCAGCAGACAGAAGCTTCACTCCTGAATCCTGCAGGTCAGAGTTACTCAGGTCCAGCTCTCTCAGACTAGAGGACTGGAAGCTGAAGACTGAGAACAGAGTTTCATAGCCTCTCTCTGAGAATTGACAGTGACTCAGTCTGAAAAACAAAAGATAAACATTTAACAAACACTGCTGTCAAAGTGCAGTGCTCATCTTGTTTGCACAAAGGTGCAAACACCAGTCCTGCTGATATTAAGGAGGAGCTCCAGCCCTGTTTAGCTCTCTTAGAGTAACTTTCTGTGATTAATAGTTGTTCCTTTATTTTACTTTATTTTTTTTTCCGAGTGTATCCTTATTGGTTAATTCTATTCTAATATTGGCCATATTATATTTACATTACCAAAGTGAGATTACTTTAGTCTCATGAACAACATCAGCTAATTGTTATTTACTAGCTAATCTTAAAATGACTGTTCAGTACAGAAATGAAGCCCAATAATCATGACTTCACAGTCCCGTGGTCTCAGCCTCAGATACTTATCAAATAAAAGCTCATGTAGAAACAAACAAACAAATGAACAAAAGATTTTCTCCATCATTTCTGTCAAACAAAGCTGTATGAAATGTTTCCAGCCGTTGGTATCATGGTTGCTAGGCAAACTGGGCAGCCCGACGGAGGCTAGACCGTCCCATTTTACAAGCCTACAAGCCTCGCACTTCCGGCCTTAGCGGTCTTTGAGTACGCGGCCCTTGTGGACCGTAAAGGCTGCGTACTTTGAGGCTGCAGACACTGAATTAGGATACAGCCACAGACACATATGTACAAAAACTCACGAAGCCTCTGAGGAAGACAGAGTAAAAATTAGTTTTTTATGCTTTAGTTTAGATTACGCATTTATCTGATGTTATCTTACACTGACTCTGTAAGAGCTGTACTGCTGCAACAGTGATGAGGCAGGTGAGCTGAGCTGCACTGCTGAGGTGAGGTAGGAAGACAGATATGCTTCTTTATAAAGGTGGTTAGTGGAAGGCTGGCTCAGATCCTGGTGAGTGAGGGTTAGTTACTCCAGGAAAAGGTCAAGGTATGATCAAGAGATTCTGGAAGACTGAACCAGTGAAGTTTAATGGAAATTATTTCTACTAAAGCAAATATAGTGATTAGTCCTTCCATCAGAGCCGTCCACAAAGCAGTGAGATAAAGTCTCATTCTGCACAGTGTAAATGTCAGTGTCCTCTGGGTCCTCACTGATCATTGTATTCTGTCACAAACTGTCATGGTTCACAGACTGTGTACAGTCGGAAATCAAAGTGCACAGCATAGGAGAGATTGGGAAAAAAATCAAGCAAGTAGAGCTAACAACAGGAAACCAGAAGAAACACAAATAATATGATTGAATCTACCAGCAGCTGCAGGTCCTGGGAACTGTACTGGTGAGGCTGATTGTAACATGTAGAAGTGAACTCATCTTCAGCTGAGCAATAAGACCAGAGGAGGATTGAGGCAGTTGATGATTATCACCTATGGCTCCATCACAGTCTTTGAACGTCTTCAGTCAGCACAGAGTGATACAGGAATACACTTCTGGTATAATGGCACCTGTGTTTGGCTCTGCCGCTGCCGGTTGCAGTTTGTCGTGCTCTACTACTGTTGTGTTGTTTTTTTCTGCTCTACTGTTCTCACTCAGTTGTAATGATGTATTTGCTGCCCTGGTGTATGATCGCCTGGCTTTGCTATCCATCCGATCCTCTATGATGCCACACGATGTCTTGTCGTCCTCTGGCATTTTCCACCCACCTCCTTTAGCTGGATCCTCGTCAGGCGATTTCAGTGGTCCATCTAGACCACGGAGAAGGAGAGGGAGAAGAGGAAGTATTCAGGTAAAGCTCAGGATGTACTGGCGGCGTGGTTTGGCTGGTAAGCGACGTCGAGCGTGCGTTGTCTCCTGTGTCCAGAAAAGCTCCATGGAGGGGGACTTGTTTTCCATGGCCCTGTTTGGATACGCTGGGCCCGGCTCTTTGAGACCTTGCCACCTTAGGAGGCTTTATCCAGACTCTTTTGCGGGCTGGCTTTTTCTTCCCTCGGTGAGTGGATTCTATGAGCGTGGCGGCTCGAACCCTACGTCCCTTAACTCGAGCCTCTGCAAATAATGAGGCTTCTAGCTCACTGAATATGGCGCTTTTTAATGCTCGATCTCTCTCTAATAAATCATTCTTGTTGAATGATTTTATATTATCTAAAAAAACTCGATTTTTTATTCCTGACTGAGACCTGGCAGCGGGATGTAGACTACTCGTCACTTATTGAACTCTTCCCGGATGGCTATACTTTTATTACCCAGCCTCGGTTGTCTGGTTGGGGTGGTGGGCTTGCCGTGGCTTTCCAGGACCGTTTCTCCTGCCGCTCTGTGAAAACTGGACATTTTCGTTCGTTTGAGCTGCAGCTGCTTAAAATTAGTAACGAGGATCCTTTCTACTGTGCTGTGGTGTATCGTCCACCTGGATATAACAGGTTATTTTTATTGGAGCTCAGCGACTTCTTATCCGCTACTATGAAGCTGTCTAGGGTGCTTATAGTTGGGGACTTTAACATTCACGTTGATGATGACTCCGACCCATTCGCCAGAGACTTTATGAGCATTATGGATTCTTTTCATTTTGCTCAGCATGTGTCCGGTCCTACACACAGCAAAGGTCACACACTGGACCTTGTTTTTTCTTTCGGTTTGAATATTGATTTTATTTGCTCTGAGGACATTTTTATTTCTGATCACTATGTTATTGTTTTTAACTTGTCTTTTAATGAGCCTGTGTCCCCCGTCGGACGGATGGTTAGCTCTCGCATCTTAAACTGCTCCACAGCAGAGAAATTTGTGGATGCTTTTAACTTACAGCTATCTCCTCAAAATGGTGTTGATTTCTCAACCAGTCTTTTTAATAATTATTGCCGTTTTATTATAGATGAAATCTGTCCAGTTAAGACGAGGAGTGTTTCTGCCTCCAAATCTCCTCCTTGGCTAAATGACAGTATTCGTTGTCTAAAACGTGATTGTCGTAAAGCGGAGCGCAGGTGGAGGAAAACTCATCTAAATGTTCACCTCCTCTATCTTAAGGACCTTTTTGCTTCTTTTAATAATGTGATCAGAGATGCGAGGGCTGCCCATTTCTCACACTTGGTTACAAAGAGCAGAGGCAATCCTAAGGTGCTATTCAACACTATTAGTGACATTGTTACTCCTGCTCTGCCTGCGGCCCCTATTTTTTCTAACGAGGACTGTGAAAATTTTCTCTCTTTTCTGCTTGCAAAAATTCATAACGTGAGAATGAGTTTTACACACTCAGCACCTGCTATCTCAATCTCTACCCCATCCCGGCCCATTGTCTTGGATACTTTCTCTCCGGTTTCACTATCTGAGCTAGTGAAATTAGTGAATTCAGTGAAAGCATCCTCCTGCTTACTTGATATTATACCTGCATCATTATTCAAAAATGTCTTCCAGTCTATTGGTTCATGTGTGCTCACTTTAATCAACTCTTCACTGGCATCTGGTATAGTTCCGGTTTATTTTAAAAACGCTGCTATTCTCCCACTTTTAAAAAAACCTCAGCTTGACCCCTCTCTTTGGAGCAGCTACCGACCTATTTCTAAATTACCGTTAATCGCTAAGCTTCTAGAAAAGGTTGTGGCTAAGCAGCTTATGGGAGCTCTAGATAAACATGGCATTTACGATAAGTTTCAGTCCGGTTTTCGTCAATTTCATTCCACGGAGACAGCTCTTCTTAGGGTCTCAAGTGATATCTTGATGGATAATGATGCAGGAAAATGCTCTGTTCTACTCATGTTGGACCTCACATCAGCTTTCGACACAGTTGACATCACATCCTCATTGAAAGGCTGAAAAAATGGGTTGGTGTATCTGGAACTGCATTAGAGTGGTTCTCCTCTTATCTCCATCACCGATCCTTTTCTGTGGCAGTCTCCGATTTTAGGTCATGCTCTACCTCCCTTACTTATGGTGTCCCTCAAGGGTCAGTTTTGGGGCCTTTATTGTTTTTAATCTATCTTCTTCCCCTCCAGCATATAATGGGCTCTTTTGAGGACATTTCTTATCATTGTTATGCTGATGATATTCAGTTGTACGTTTCTTTTATGCCCGAGGATTTATCTAAGCTTCAGTGTCTGAATGATTGCTTAGATTTGATCAAACGTTGGATGGCTGCAAATTTCCTCCAACTCAACGAGGGGAAAACCGAAGTCCTCGTATGCGCCCCTGATAGATTTCTATCCCAGATAGTGAAAGCCCTTGGTCCTCTCTCACTCCATGTTAAATCCTCTATCAGGAATTTAGGTGTCACCTTTGACTCGAGTCTCACATTGGATGGGCATGTGAAATCTCTGGTTCGGTCTTGTTTTTATCATTTAAGAAATGTGGCTAGGCTAAGCCCGATTTTATCTTGCTCTGAACTGGAGATTGCTATAAATGCATTTATTTCGTCACGCTTGGATTATTGTAATTCGCTGTTTATGTGTCTAAGCAAAGGTTCTCTGGATCGTCTGCAGGTTGTGCAAAACGCTGCAGCTAGACTTCTGACAAAATCCTCCAAGTACTCACATGTGACACCGTTGTTATCTCAGTTACACTGGCTTCCTGTTAAATTTAGAGTTGATTTTAAGATCCTGGTCTTGACCTACAGAGCTGTGCACGGACTGGCACCTGCCTACATCTTTGATCTGCTACAGCCTTATGTCCCTAGCAGGTCTTTGAGGTCATCTGATCTGGGCTTACTTGCTATAAAAAATACTAAGAGGAGGACTAAGGGTGATAGAGCTTTTGTCACTGTGGCCCCTAGACTGTGGAACTCTCTCCCCCAAGCACTAAGAACTGCGGACCCTGTAGCTGCTTTTAAAAAACAACTCAAAACTTACCTTTTTAAAACTGCTTTTGGTTAATTTTTTGCCTGTTTTATTTTCTCTTTTTAAGACTTGTAATCTTATGTGCAGCACTTTGTGATTCTGTCTTGAAAGGTGCTATATAAATAAAAATTTATTTATTATTTAGGCTTTGAACCAGCACATAAAATAGACTGGGCATTACTCCAGTTTAATCTCTTTACACTGGTAACCAGTTCATTTTAGAATTCATTTAAAATTTTAGTCCTTACTTTTCGAACCCTGTGTGGTCAAGTCCCAGTCTATATTTCTGACCTTCTAGAACCCTATAATCAGGGATCTGGGTTTTCTGGCCTAGTGTTTTAAGTTCCTGTGATTTTTGTCATTTTCTGTTGTGAATTTTGTATTAAGTTCTCTTTGTTAGTCTATAGTTTATTTCTACAGGGTTCTTGTGATACCGCTTTAGTTCCAGGTGGAACTATGTTGGTTGGCCCCAGACTTTCCAGAATTGTGTGATATTCTGAAGGGTTAACAAAACACAGCGTGGTTGCCTATGGAAAGACATAAGCATTAGGATTTAGCTGTGCATGACTACGATAGAGATTTTTTAATTTTTATTTAGGTGTTTCTGAAGCAAAAAGGTGGAGCAAAAGAAGTTTTGTTTCAGAAAAAAGGGGGAAGGTAAATAAAATGACATACACAAGTACAAAATGCATGAATAGGAAAAGGAGGATTTAATTGACTGATGCATTTTTCTTTTGTTCATCAATTAAAGCCAGAAGCAGTGACTGCAGCACTGCATGGCAGGTTCTAATCCCTGTTGCATGTTGTTTCACCTGAAAGCAAAACTTTTCCTATGATTTTTCCAGCAGATTTTGGGGTTTTGTTTTAGTACCCGGCTGATTCTGCCAGTTAGGTTTGGGGTGTTTTCTTTTTCTAAGAGAAATACTTGGT